>JAJPUD010011247.1:20685-53371 GCA_023553655.1 Myrmecobius fasciatus | reverse complement strand
ACTTCAAATGGGTGATTATGTGGTAAACAAAGAATTTGTACTATAAACAGAGTAAGGGAATCCATGCACAAGACTGATGTGTCCAAAAGAAAATTTATAACCAGATGTTCTTTACAGCTGGCTGAAAACAAGAATAAAATATTGTTGTCTCCAAATTTATATCCAGAATAGGAACATCATGTGTCTGTTCCCAGATCACATAAATATTGTCTATTCCAAGGTATTTTCTTAGTTTTTCCTTGTTTACTATAGGAACAGTATTTGAAACCATCCTTCCTTTGCAGAGATACCACAGTGATTGGTCAGGAGCAAAGTGTTATCCATGATCTCTGCTTCCATTTGTTCACTTTGGGATCACTGAGCACAGTAAGTGTTTGATGGAGATTAGAATATGAAACTGAAATATTTGCTGATTTCCCCAAGGGCAATTAATAAGGGAATTAGGAAGAGTCCTATCTATGATGATAGGCGTTAAGTAGCTATTTTATTACAGATAAGTGATCTATTTGTAAAGTTATTATTGTCAAAAAAGGAAAATGCTAGGGATAAAAGGAAGAAATAGTTAATTCTTATAGAATAAATGCTTATTGATAGTATTATTTTCAAATGTCCCAGAGAACTCAACCACACTGTTCAAGATTCCATAATCTAACCAGACACTTAGGTTCATATCCTTGGTATAATCCTCCTGTACTCAATGTCACTCACCCCAGAAATCCTACCTGTTATAAAGCTTGCTAGTTTGGTTTGATTTTGTTTTTTCTACAATGTTTCTCAGATGCATCCCCTATTTTACATATTAATCCTCTTCATATAGTCCAACCATACTGCTTTATGTAACATTACTCACATTTTAATCTCTATCTCCCATTCCCATGCTTTTATACTGGCTATCCTTCATCTGCTATGTTTTTCCACCTCCCTCCTTTGTCTTGGAATCCTTGCCTTCTTTCAAGAGGAAGCATATATTTCTGCAGGAGGCTATTCTTATCTCTCCAGTTAACACAGCCTTCTCTAAGGGTTTCTTCATCTAACTCTGAATGTTTCTTGTACATGTTTCTATATTGCCATCACCTCAATTAAAATGAGGAGGTATAAATATATATTTTGCCCAACTAGACTAATCTCCATGAGTATAAAAACATATGCATTACTTTTCTCTGATATATTCCATAGAGTCTTTATAGGAAGTGTTACTTTATGTTTAGTTGATATTCAACTATATATTATAATTATTTAAACTTTATTATCTTTATTTAAGTAGGAAAGGTAAGTACTGAGCTTGTTAGTTGAATAAATTTAGTTCCTAATAAATACTTGTTGTTTGGCTGGTTGAATGAATTGCAAAAAGTCTGCAGGAAATATGCTTAAAAGGATGATACTCAAAGTTGAGTGAGTTGACTCAGAATTTGAACTGTCATTCCACAATATGGAATTAGAAACATTCTCTGCTTTGGTGGATGAGTGAGGAAAAACCCATCGTGTACTATAACAATGCATTCTACTATTGGGTAGCTCTAAAAGTTAACACTTTAGATATGTGGTAGATAGATGAATAAATAGAGAGACACATAGATAGAGATAGATGATAATGATAACAGAAACTATGGGTTAAAGAAACAGATTTAAGCTTCTACAAATGTATACACTCATACATATATATATATACATATATATGTATAGGTTTGCTTTACATATGCTTAAATACACACACATATATATGTATATATATATATATATGTATATATGAAATACATATATACCATTTATTTGCTATTTCAGCCCTTTACTTTTACCTATCTATTTATCTATCTATCAACATATATTTGATAGCCCACTAGAGTAGGCCATTCCAGGAAATAAAAGGTACTCTCATTCTTGTCCCCAGCAGAAGAGGGAGCTTTTCAGATATATATACACACATATACATATATACATGAGCACCCATAAACAATATATATAATTAAATATGTGATATATTGATAAGCATATTAAAGTATTACACACATGTATAATATTAAATAAATCTATTTCTTTGAAACTTCAACCCACTCCTAGAATCAAATAAACTTACTGTCTTCCATATGACCATGTTTCAAGAACCTGAAGACATTTACTAAGATGATAGTCAGTCAACCAAAATTTATTAAATAACTTTTATGTGCCAGACAGTGTGCTAAGCCCCAGTGATACAAAGAAATGGGGAAAACAGAAGCTCACAATTTAATGGGGAAGATAGATAAATCAGAGAGAAATCTTTAAAATTAGGAAGGATGAGGAACACTAAAAACTATTGTCACTGGATCGAAGATGCTGTTGAGAGAAATTAGGCAGAACAAGGCTAAATATATAGATTATGAAGGATATTAAAACCCAAACAGAGAAGTTTATATTTTACATTGTAAGTAATGGGGAGCCATTGAAACTTAATGAATAATGGTAGTAATATGGTCAGATCTGTGTTTTAGGAAGATCAATTTGACAGCAGAATAGAAAATGGATAGAAGTGAAGAAAGACATGAAGAAAAAAGTCAATAGAATGCTAATTCCATTAGGGTGGAGATTTCCATGCTTTTATTTTTTATCACTAGTGCCTACCATGGTATCTAATAAACACTAATAAAGAAATACTTAATAAATGTTTATGCATTAATTTCTCCTCCAAATCTCTTCTCTAGTATAACATGTTTTTTCTACAAATTCCTTCAGTTGGTCTTCATGTGTCATAGTCTCTTTTCTTAATTTCTCTTTCTGCTTTCTTTCTTTCTTTCTTTTAACAGATGTTTAATTAGATAAAATTATATGCTGAAATTTTTTTTAAATTAGAAATATCTTAAGACTTATAGTTATGATGTATTTTCAGAAGTGAATGTCACCAGAGGAAATCGTTATCCAATGCCTTCACTTTAATTTTAGTTTCCAGTGTTTCTTTCTTTATTTGTAAGAAATTGGGTCTATTTAAGATAGGCAGTATGGTACAATAAAGAAAATATAGACTCTTGGCCAAGTCATTTAACTTATTATATATAAATAATATCTCACCTGCATAAATTTAAGCTTATTTACCTAATAATCTCTTATTATTCTTTCTAGATATAAGAACAATGAATGCATAGCCATACATATTTATGTCACAGGGTTTTAGTGAATATGCTTTACATGCTATAAAGTGCTGTATAGATGCTAATTGGTGCATGTCCTAATACACAATCATGTTCCCTACAAAGTCCATCTCAAGTCCTACATCTTCCATGAAGCCTTTCCTGTTCTCTCTCGTCCACAATAATTAATTGCTTCCTGGAAATCCTCTAGAAATTGTGAAGTTTACTGGTTTAGCACTTTTTCACACACTATGAAATTTTAGCTAAGAATGGACCTTAGAGATAAGCTAGTAAAGTATTTCCAGATAAGGAAGCTGAAACTACAGCTACCAATTCATTTATAGCCATATATTGCCTGCCCAATTAGACTAATCTCCATGAGTGTGAAAAACACATTCATTTCTTTTTATTTATATACTGCATAGGGCCTTTATATGGAGTATTACTTTATATGGTATTGATATCAAATAGATATTCCTTATTTAAATAAACTAATAAAATATACATTATTGAAATAGTTTGTGTAGAAAATTCAATTCTTCTTCTCCATGAATCTTTCCACAACTATCACAGGCCACATTGAAGTTTTTCTCCTCTGGAAATTTACATACACTTATATTCTCAAACACACACTTCAGTGCTTCAGATATTGCTTGTATAACTAATGCATGAACTTACCAAATCCATTGTATTGCCTTAAATCTCCCATGTAGTTATCTGGACATCTATTCATGCTCTAAATTAATTCTCTTATCCCAATTTACTCTGTATTCCCTGAGAAGAACCACTACCAAAGGCTTATAACTAAGTTCTTTGAGCATCATAGGGAGTAACCCTATTCAGGGGGAATTTGCTCTTTCTATTAATTTCTCTTTCTCTTCTTCCCTGCAACCCCACTCCCCTCTCTCTCACATACAAATACACAAATGAGCTCCCATATATAAAAACCCCACCACTCACAATAATATTTCTGAATATTTGAGAACCTTTTTATAAACAATAAGGCAAAAGAAATATCTCAAGTATTCATATATTAAAGAAAATGCAGGGATAATCAATATATTATATCCTCAGTCATATTCTTCCAATAATTCCCTCAGTATCTGGGAGTGAGAATATTTAACAGAAACATGGCAAGGAGGAACATGAGTAAAGAAAACCATTTACTTGGGCTGCTCAAAACTCTGAAATAGTAAACTTGAGTGTCCTTTTCCTCTCAGGAGCAGTCCGTAAAAATCTCTTGATAAAAGTTAGTTCTCTGTTGAACATATGTCACTCCTACTAAACTGAGTTGATCCACATTATGTTTGATTAATACCTCACAGGACATGAAATATCAGCCAAACGACTTTGTCTTCTGAGTGACATTCCCTTCTCTGCTTTCAAGTTGTCGCTATGCTCATAAAATTTTACTTTTTAATAGCAATTGTATTATCTATAGTTGGAGCTTCCAATTATTCTATGAAGTACTGTAGCAAAAGAGTTGGGGGCACTATGTATAATGAGCAAGTGCTGTGTGTGTGTGACTCAATGGGAGGCAGAGTAGATATCTCTAGCTTTTTCTATTTTCAACCTTCCTCATGGGAGGCTTTCATTTCTGACAGAAGGGAAAGCAGGAAGTTGAAGTCAGAAGTCCACTCCTCCTTTCAGAAAATAGGCTAGAATTATATCAATATATTTCCTTAAATTTCAATCTTCCAATGAATATGATTGATTTTGAACTAACAATTTGTCACTTTGTTATTATATAACTAAGCCTAACTCTTTTCGCACCTAATACTAGTTCCACTATAGATACACACAGCAAATAGTAAAGAAGCCTATTTGTCAAAATCATAGCAAAACAGAAATCAGAAAAGGCATACAAAAAAGAAAATATATCAGATAATACAGACAGAAAAAACTTTCTCATTAGGAGTAAGGTAACTCAGCTCAAAAAAGAGATAAGGCTCTGGATCTCACCCAATTGAAAACTCCCTGAAGTCTCTAGAGTAGCAAACTGGGAATTAAGGGTATGATAGAGACCACCCATTCTTCTTAGGTTTTCCTAGAATATTTTCCCTATATTCACTTGGAAAGATCAGCTGGAATTGCTCAAAATCCTGTTAATATATGGTATAAATACTAATATCAGTGCTTTTAAATAAGAATGCTTTTCCTTTTGTCACAATCAGCCTTCAGTACTGTTGAAATGAAGCAAAACAAATCCACATTAGCAATACATGCAATAGAGATGGCACTATATACAGCATCCCCTGCAAGAGTACTACAGTGACAATATTACTAACTACACAAAGGCTATAATGCATGTACATTTCAGAAGTACAGGAATATCCATAGGATACAGCAATCAATCAAAAACAATAAGAATGGAAGGTGGAGCCAAGATGGTGGAGAGTAGAAAAAGGTTTTTATCCAAACTCTTCCTGGTGTCGCCTACAACAATACCAGATCAAGCCTTGAACTGGTTTTGGAGTGATAGAACTCACAAATTTTGGGGGTGCAACAAATTTCCAGCAGAAGATATTCCGGAAGAACTTTAGAAAAGGTCTGTTTCAATCAGGTCTGGAGGGACATTAATGAGAGCAACTTTTTTTTTTAATGGCCTGGCATGGAAGTAGGAAAAATATATTTAGACTGGGATATTTCTTTAACAGTAGCTGATACAAGAAGGTCATGCATTTAGAAACAACTATTTTTTTTTTTACTTCATCTATATACCCTGCTTCTACTCTGTACTGTAGAATGTCACCAGAAGGCATGTCTCCAAAAATCCTTTTTCTAGAAAATATAACCAATGGCCTGATGCTCAGGTGATTGACTCAATTCTTCAGGCAGATGAATACAATTCTGCTATGGATTCTGAATTTGTCTTGCCTGTGAATTTGAAAGTTTGTTTATCAGAACCTTGAAAGGAAAGATAATAGATTGGGTTGCTAGGGTTCAGTCATTGTCATGTTCATTTCTCTGTGATACAGATACCATATATGTGGTATTATATGTTGATACTGTCCAAGAGGATTTTTGGCAGATTCTAGAGTGGTTTGCCATTTCCTTCTCTAGTAGATTAAGGCAATCAGAGATTAAAGGAATTGCCCAGGGTCATCTGGTTAGTAAGTGCCTAAGGTCAAATATGAACTTAGAACTTTGTAACTCCGGACTGGGACCTTTACCTTCTCAACTACATAGCTTGTTTCATATCTTTACACTGGTACAATCCCAAATAAGTCATACTATTTTAAAATTTTTATTTTATTTTAATGAACTTATTTATTTCATTTGTTTTAATGTATTTACTTATTATGAATAATACTATTTATTGGAAACATGCTAACACCACTAAGATTCTTTTTGATGAAAATACCTGGAGTTAATATGGATGGTGCCTTTATATATGTCCAATTACTGCCTAATGATAAAAATAATAGACTTTGCCTATGTTGTAACATCTGTTCTCAATTAAATGCCTTCTTTTAAGTATCCTCATCAAAGGTTATTAGAATTCAATTTAAATTCCTTGTTTTCTGTCCTTTGTTAATCTTTGTTACAAGGAACAATATGCCTAGAAGAGTAAAAATGTTTTTAAAAATGAATTTTTTATAAAAGATATTATCAAAATAAGATTAAAAAATTCAACAAATATTTTATTTAGCTGTTATTTGAAAAGAGCTGTGGAATACTCCTCTCTAGGTTGTACTATTTATTCTCCACACTTTCTCTAATATGACAAAGAAACCTCTTCTCCCTAGATGTTCATTTTACTCCTGTACTTCTCACATTAGAAATACTTTCTGCCCTGCTGCCTCTCTCTCTAAGTGTTTGGCTCCTCTCAGAGCCTCCTTTTTCTGGGAATGGAGAGACCAATAATTCCCTTCAATTTTCTTGACCTCAGTGTGCTCTGTCTGATGGAGTTGGTTCCAAAGATCTCATTTATTTTCTTTTCCAACACAGTAGATCTCTGATTCGTCATTATCCATTCAATGTAGAGAGAATGATCATTTGGAAAGTATTTCTGGGGCAATAACTTTGGAAAGAGACTCAACTGACGAGTTGTTTTTTTCCCATTCTCAAATCCCCACTACCATTAAAATTTCTTTAAAAAATCTAATATTCCACAGCAACCAGCAAATTGTTATTATATTCAATCTGATATGTCCTTTGAAAATTAATTTGTAGGGGGGGCGGAGCCAAGATGGCGAACTGCAATCAGCATTCTCTGTGAGCTCCTGAGACCTTCCCTCAAACCCAGACAAATTGAGCCTCTAGTTTTGGAGTGAGGTCTCCACCAAACACTTGGACTACAACAAACTTCTGTTAAAAATCTACTTTGAAAAAACTCCGGAGAAGGTTAGTCTTAGGGGAATCAGCACCTGGCTGCAATCAGACGCCAGCACTCAGCTGGGGTGGAAGTTGGGCTGTGAGAGAGCAGTGGATTTTAGTCACCCAGGAAGTCCCTGGGAGACGCCTGGGCTACTTTGTGCTGCTTGGAGGCAGGTGCTTTGGAAGATCTGCCTTCGGTAAAGAATGGATTGAGAGCACCTGAAAGTGTGGTCCTAGTGTGGATGTAGCAGACCATTCCCGCTCTGGAATTCAACGAGGCAAAGTGCCCTGGGGCAAATTGAAAGGACCACAGAGTTCCCTGCTAGTGATTCAGACTTCAAGTGATTCAGACCTAAACTTCTTACAGCTCAAAAACATGAGCAAGAAGCAGAAGAGAGCTCTCACCATAGACAGCTTCTGCGGAGAGAAAGTAGGGCAGTCCCCATATCATGAGATTCTGAAAACAATCCCAGACGAAGCCACAAAGGCGGACTTGAGCTGGTCTCCTTTTCAGAAGGCTTACCTGGAAGATTGCATAAAGAATCTCAAAAGAGAGCTAGAAGAAGAATGGGGAAATAAATTGAGATCAGTGCAACAGAGATGTCAAAAACTGGAAAAAAAAAGTCTGATGAAGTGGAAAAAGAAAACAATTCACTGAAAAACAAAATTGGTGAATTGAAAAAAAACAATTCACTGGAAAATAAAAATGGTGAATTGGAAAAAATCACCAATTCACTGGAAAATAAAAACGGTGAATTGGAAAAAGACAACAATTCACTGAAAAACAAAATTGGTGAAATGGAAAAAGACAACAATTCACTAAAAAATAAAATTGGCAAAATGGAAAAAGAATGCATTGAACCAAGAAATTCAATTGGCCAGCTACAAAAGGAGCTTAAAAAGATAACTGAAGGAAATGATACTTTAAAAATTAAAATTAAACAAATAGAAGTAAATGACTCAATAAGACTTCAAGAATCAGTCAAACAAAAACATAAAAACGAAAAAATAGAAGAAAATATAAAATATCTCCTAGGAAAAACAACTGACTTGGAAAACAGACCCAGGATAGACAATCTAAGGATTATCGGACTCCCTGAAAGCCGAGATGAAAAAAACAACCTTGATGCTATCTTCCAGGAAATCATGAAAGAGAATTGCCTTTATGTTTTAGAATCAGAAGGCAAAATTGGCATTGAAAGAATTCACCGATCACCTTCTGAAAGAGACCCCAAAATTAAAACCCCAAGGAATATCGTGGCCAAATTTTAGGACTATTGCACCAAGGAAAGGATATTGCAAACAGCTAGAAAGAAACAGTTCAAATACCAAGAAACTGTAATTAGAATTACACAAGATCTGTCAGCTTCCACATTAAAGGATCAAAGGGCCTGGAATCAAATATTCTTAAAGGCAAAAGAACTTGGATTACAGCCAAGAATAAGTTATCCAGCTAGAATGAGCATCATCTTCCAGGGAAGAAGATGGTCATTCAATGATACAGGAGAATTGCACCTATTTCTAATGAAAAGACCAGACCTGAACAAAAAATTTGACCTCCAAATACAGAACTCAAGAGAAGCATAAAAAGGTAAAAAGGAAAGAACTCTTGAGAATTATATTTCTACTATAGGTATCCTTAAAGAATGGAGGTATAATTCTATTTTTCTTTGATAATAATGGAAAAGAAATTAGATGTGGAAGGGATACCATACTGAAAAAAGGGGGGAAGTAGGCAAAATAAAGTAAAAATAAAAGAGGTAAAATAAGGCAAAATCTCATAAAGAGACATAGAAGATCTAATATAATTGAGGGAAAGAAGGGAGGGTGATGAGTATTGTGTAAACCTTACTCTTATTAGATTGGGCTCTAAGAGAGTATATCAGACAAATTTGGCTTCAAAGAAAGGCCTGACCCTCCTTGTGAGAAGGTGGAAGATAAAGGAGTAAAGGAAAGGGATAGACTAATAGAAGGATTAGGGGAAAGGTGTAAAAGGGAGGGAGGCGGTCTAAAGGGGGGAGGAGTGTTGGAGGGAGGTGGTCATCAAAACTAAAGTACTGGGGAGGGGGGAAGTGAGAGAGGGGAAGTGAAGAGATAATCATAACTCTGGGTAAATAAGATGGCAGGAAATACAGATATAGTTATTTAACTGTGAATGCGAATGGGCTGGACTCTCCCATAAAATGGAAGTGGGTAGCAGACTGGATTAAAAGCCAGAATCCTACAATATGTTGTTTACAAGAAACACATCTAAAACACAGAGATAAATACAGAGTGAAGGTAAAGGGCTGGAGCAGAATCTTCTATTCTTCAGGTGAACAAAGAAAGGCAGGGGTAGCAATCCTTATCCCAGATCAAGCACAAACAAAAATAGATCTAATTAAAAGAGATAAGGAAGGAAACTATATTTTACTAAGGGGTACCATAGACAATGAAGCGGTATCAATACTAAACATACATGCACCAAATGGTATAGCATCCAAATTCCTAGAGGAGAAACTAACAGAGATGCAAGGAGAAATAGACAGTAAATCTGTACTAGTGGGGGATCTCAAACTTGCTCTCTCAGAATTAGATAAATCAAACCACAAAATAAATAAGAAAGAAGTTAGGGAGGTAAACAAAAGGCTAGAAAAATTAGGTATGATAGATCTCTGGAGGAAATTGAATGTTGATAGAAGGAAGTATACTTTTTTCTCAGGGGTTCATGGAACTTATATGAAAATTGATCATATGTTAGGGCATAAAAACCTCAAAATCAAATGCAGAAAAGCAGAAAATAGTAAATGCATCCTTCTCAGATCATGATGCAATAAAACTTACATGTAATATAAGGCCAGGAGAAAATAGAGCAAAAGTTAATTGGAAATTAAATAATCTAATCCTGAAGAATGAATGGGTGAAACAGCAAATTATAGACGCAATTGATAATTTCATCCAGGAGAATGACAATAATGAGACAACATGCAAAATTTGTGTGACACGGCTAAAGTGCTTATAAGGAATAATTTTATATCTCTAGATGATTACTTGCATAAAACAGAGAAAGAGAAGACCAATAAACTGGGCTTACAATTAAAAAAAGCTAGAAAAAGACCAAATTGAAAACTCTCAATTAAATACCAAATTGGAAATTATGAAAATAAAAGGTGACATAAATAAAATTGAAAATAAGAAAACTATCAAATTAATAAATAAAACTAAGTGTTGGTTTTATGAAAAAACCAACAAAATAGATAAGCCTTTAGTTAATTTGATTAGAAAAAGGAAAGAGGAAAATCCAATTGTTAGTCTCAAAAATGATAAGGGAGAACATTCATCCAATGAAGAGGAAATTAGAGTAATAATTAGGAGTTTGTTGGCCCAACCTTATGCCAATAAATTTGATAATGTAAATGAAATGGAAGAATATCTATGCAAATATAGATTGCCTAGGTTAACAGAAGAGGAAATAAATTATTTAAATAGCCCTATTTTGGAAAAAGAAATAGAACAAGCTATTAATCAACTCCCTAAGAAAAAATATCCAGGGCCAGAT
This sequence comes from Myrmecobius fasciatus, assembly GCA_023553655.1. Lineage (NCBI taxonomy): Eukaryota > Metazoa > Chordata > Mammalia > Dasyuromorphia > Myrmecobiidae > Myrmecobius > Myrmecobius fasciatus. The sequence goes on along the minus strand of JAJPUD010011247.1, from coordinate 42,412 downwards.
GGATTTACATGTGAATTTTACCAAACATTCAAAGAACAATTAATCCCAATACTATATAAACTATTTGAAATAATAGGGAAAAAGGTATACTACCAAATTCCTTCTATGACACAGATATGGTGCTAATAGCTAAACCAGGTAGGGAGAAAAGTGAGAAAGAAAAACTATTTCCCTAAAGAATATTGATGCAAAAATTTTAAATAAGATACTAGCAACAAGATTACAGAAAGTCATCCCCAGGAAAACACATCATGACCAAATACGATTTATACCAGGAATGCAGGGCTGGTTCAGTACTAGGAAAACTATTAGCATAATCAATTATATTAATAACCAAATTAACAAAAATCATATGATTATCTCAATAGATGCAGAAAAAGCATTTTATAAAATCCAACACCCATTCCTATTAAAAACACTGGAGAATATAGGAATAAATGGGCTTTTCCTTAAAATGTTAGGTAGTATCTACTTAAAACCTTCAGCAAGCATCATATGTAATGGAGTCAAATTAGAACCATTCCCAATAAGATCAGGAGTGAAACAAGGCTGCCCACTGTCACCATTATTATTTAATTTTGTCTTAGAAATGTTAGCTTTGGCAGCAAGAGAAGAAAAAGAGATTAAAGGAATCAGAGTAGGTAATGAGGAAACCAAATTATCACTCTTTGCAGATGACATGATGATATACTTAGAGAACCCTAAAGACTACTAAAAAACTACTAGAAACAATTCACAACTTTAGCAAAGTGGCAGGATACAAAATAAATCCACATAAATCATCAGCATTTTTATATAATACCAATAAAGTTCAGCAACAAGAGATACAAAAAGAAATTCCATTCAAAATAACTTCATAGTATAAAATATTTGGGAATTTATCTGCCAAGGGAAAGTCAGGAACTATATGAACTAAACTGCAAAACACTTTCCTCACAAATAAAATCAGACCTAGTCAATTGGACAAACATTAAATGCTCATGGGAAGGCCGAGTGAATATAATAAAAATGAAAATACTACCCAAATTTTCTTGTTTAGTGCCATACCAATCAACTCCTAAAAAATTATCTTACAGATCTAGAAAAAATAGTAGCAATGTTCATTTGGAAAAAGAAAAGGTCAAGAGTTTAAAGAGAATTAATGAAAAAAAAAAAAAAGGCTGTTAATGGTGGACTTTCTGTGCCAGATCTAAAACTATATTACAAAGCAGCAGTCATCAAAACCATTTGGTACTGGCTAAGAAATAAAGTAGTTGTTCAGTGGAATAGGATAGAATCACAAGACAAACTAATGGCAGGCTAAAATGACAGGAAAAGATAATGATGAATGCTGGAGCGGATGTGGGAAAGCTGGGACACTAATATATTGTTGTTGGAATTGTGAATGGATCCAACCATTCTAGAGAGCAATTTGGAGCTATGGTCAAAAAGTTATTAAACTGTGCATACCCTTTGACCCAGCAGTGTTTCTGTTGGGCCTAAATCACAAAGAGATCTTAGAGGAGGGAAAGGGACCCACATGTGTAAGAATGTTTGTGGCAGCGCTTTCTGTAGTGGCTAGAAACTGAAAACTCAAGGGATGCCCATCAATTGGAGAGTGGCTAAATAAATTATGGTACATGAATGTTATGGAATATTATTTCTCTGTGAGAAATGACAAGCAGGACGATTTCAGAGAGGTCTGGAGAGACTTGTATGATCTGATGCTGAGTGAAACGAGCAGAATCAGGCGATCATTATACACAGCAACAACAATATTACATAATGATCACCTCTGATGCACATGGCTCTCTGTAACAAAGAATTGTCTCAAACCAATTCCAATTTTCAGTGAAGAAAGCCATATACACCCAGAAAGAGGGACATGAAATATGGACCACAACATAACATTTTCATGCTCTCTGTTGATGTTTGCTTGCATTGTGTTTCCTTTCTCTTATTTTCTTTTTTTTTCTTGTAGATAAGATTTTTCTTGCACAACTTGTCAAGTATCATTACATTATTAACATGTAGTGGACTTCCTGCCATCTAGGGGAGGGGAGGGGACTGGGGGTAAAATTTGTAACGGAAAGCTTTGTAAAGATCAATGCTGAGGAACTACCCATACATACATTATACAAATAAAAAGCTTTAATTAAAAAGAAGAAAAATAAAGAAGAAAATTAATTTGTATTAAACTGGAAGATAGTGGTCTAGCATAACAATAAGGTGTTAGCTGAGTTTAGCAATACAAATTTATGGTAGTTTTTTTTTTTTTTTTTATAGTAATCCTAAAGTTTTCAAATGTATAAATAAAACTATTGACTTTTTCTTCCGATTTTCTTAGAGCACTTTGTCTTAGACACTAATGTGCCCTCACAATTTCCTTTTTCCACACTTAATTATTTGTATTTTCTATTTCTAAGTATGACTTCACCTTTGTATTCTATTTCAGTTAATAATCATTTATTAATTGCTTAGTCTGTACCAGGCCTTGTGCTAAGCAATAAGTATCCAAAATTCAAGAAAGACGGGAGCTTACATTCTAATGGGGTGAAGTTAATATATAAAAGGAAGCTGAAGAGTGAGGAGTGAGACAGTCCCTGCCCTCAAAGAGCTTACATTCTAATGGAAGAAGATAAAGTAGAAAAGAAAATTGAAAATGAGGAAATTATATGAAGATTTCTAGGGTCAAAGAAACGACATTGCATACCAAATACCACAAAAAATTAATGTCCTACAATATGAGTAAAATATAAAACAATAAACAAGCTCTGAATCTTATAAATCAATTAATGGATGGTGCAAATGACAAATGTTGTAGGTGTACAAAAGAGAGATTTTGGCCTGAGATGGACTGGGAAGGAAGATGGAATGAGTTAAGGTTTAAACTTCATATAGAAGAATAGTAAAGGGGCAGCTAGGTGGAACCGGGGATAGAGCACCAGCCCTGATGTCAGGAGGACCTGAGTTCAAATCTGGACTCAGACACAACACTTCCTAGCTGTGTGACCCTGGGCAAGTCACTTAACCCCAATTGCCTCACGGGAAAAAAAGAATAGTAGAGTTGTATAACTATAAAACAATTTGAAAACATCTCATTTTAGCTCTGATGTCTTGACTAAAAACTGCTTTTAATCTAATCATACAAACAGAACTGAGTATAACCAGAGGTGACATACCAGTTGGAATTAATTAATGTGTGACAGCTGAGTTCACATCCTGAAAAAATTTGTAGAAAAGGAAGAAACTCCCTCAGAACAGGAGGAAATGATAGAGATCATCTTCATTTACAAAGCTGAAATAGGCCTCACATTTCCAGTACATGTTTAAAGAGCAAATGGATAATTGAGATGTGAAAGAAAAGAAAGATAAGAAGAGAGTAATCATTGTTTCTACAAGTAAAAGACTCAGTATGAGGGAGGTCACAAGAAAAGGCTAACTTTTCCTTTAACATTTCTTCCTGGTACCTTTTTCTTATCTACTTTCCTAATTCTAATTTTTTAAGCAATTATTTTCTTCAGTGAATGTTTTTAAATCTCTTACTTACATTTAGCTAAATCTGTTTTTGAGGTTTTAGTTTTTTCTGTATTTTTATGCCTACATTTTCGAGTTGTTAATTATTTTTTCACAACTTTTTTTGTTTCATTCTCACTGCTTTACATATTTTCCACTCTGACATTCTGATTTATTTTGAAAATCATATTTACCTTCCCTAGCAATTCTTGTTGATCATCTATGCTATGCAAATTTGTTTTTCCCTTTCAGGTTTTGCCTGTAGTTCCTTTGCCTTTTTCTGTATTTCTGTCTTGATCTTCCCAAGCACCATAGTCACTTTCTAGTGTCAGATTATTTTTTTCTTCTGAAGTTTGTTTCCCCAGACTATTTCTTGACTTTGAATTTATGTTAAAATTGGACTCTGTTGCTTCATTGTGGCAGCATTTTAACAGTTTTCAGAAATTTTTGCACTGCTTTTTTTAGAACTAATTTTGGGAATTTGGAAGTAGTTCTTGTTTGTTGTTTTTTAATCATTTTTGTTTTATTTATTTATTTTAACACACATAGTTTTATGAATCATGTTGGTAAAGAAAAATCAGGGCAGAATGAAAAAAAATGGGTCAGATCAAAAAAAGAAGTGAGCATAGCATGTGTTGATTTACATTAAGGCTTCTCAGTTCTTTTTCTGGATGAAGTTGGCATTTTCTGCCCAGAGTCTACTGGGATTGTTTAGAGCAAAGAAACACTGAGAAGAACCCAAGTCTTTCACAGGGAATCATAGTACATTCTTTCTGTTATTGTGTACAATGTATTCCTTGTTCTGCTTATTTCTCTCAGCATCAGTTCATATAAATCTTTCCAGGCCTTTTTTTAAAGTCAATTTGTTTATCATTTTTATAGAACAATAATATTCTATTACTTTCAAATACCACAACTTATTTAGGCATTCCCCAATTAATGGGCAGTTACTCATTTTCTAATTCTTTGCTACCACAAAAAGAACTGCTATAAACATTTTTGCACATGTGGGTCCTTTCCCTCCTTTATGATTTCCTTGGGATGTAGACCCAGTAATGGCACTACTAGGTCAAAGAACATGAACAGTTTTATAACCCTACAGAGATAGTTCCAGTTTCCTCTCCAGAATGGTTGGGTTATTTCACAACTCCACCAACAAAGCATTAGTGTCCCAGTTTTCTCACATCCCTCCAAAATGTATCATTATTTTTCCTATCATCTTAGCCAGTCTTAGAGGTGTGAGGTGATACATCAGAGTTATTTTAATTTGCAGTTCTCTAAGCAATAGTTATTTAGAGCATTTTTTTCATGACTTTAATTTCATTATCTGAAAATTGTCTATTCATATCCTTTGACCAATTATCAATTAGGGAATGGCTTATATTCTTGTAAATTTGCTACAGTTCTTTATATATTTTAGAAATCAGAACTTTATCAGAAATACTGGCTGTCAAGATTTTTTCCCACATTTGCATTTACCTTTTACTCTTGTTTCTATTGGTTTTGTTTGTACAAAACCTTTTTAATTTAATGTCATCAAAGTTGACCATTTTATCATTCATAATGTTATCTAGTTTTCTTTCATCACAAAGTAATCCCTATTCAAAGATCTGATAGAGAAATTATCCCTTGCTCTTTTAATTTGTTTGTAGTATCATTCTTTGTGCCTAAATCATGTGTCCATTTTGAACTCAATTTGGTATGGGATATGAGATGTAGCTCTATGCTGAGATTCTGACATGTTATTTTCCAGTTTTCCCAGCAATTTTTGCCAAATAGTGAATTATTCTAGAAGCTGGAGTTTGGGGATTTATCAAATAGTATTTTGCTACAAGCCTTGATTATACTGTTATGTGTAACTAATCTATTTCACTGATCCACCACTCTATTTCTTAGCCAATACTCGATGGTTTTGATAACTACTACTTTATAATACAGTTTTAAGTTTTGTACTACTAAGCCCCCATTCTTTATATTTTTTTTCATTAATTCCCTTGATATTCTTTATGTTTTGTTCTTTCAGATGAATTTTGTTATTTTTTCTAGTTCTATAAAATGTTTTGGTAGTTTAATTGTTATGGCACTGAACAAGAAGATCAGTTTAGGCAAAAATGTCATTTTTATTATATTAGCTTGGCTAAGCCATAAACTACTGATATTTTCCCCAATTGTTTAGATTTGACTTTATTTGTTTGAGAAGTATTTTGTAATTGTATTCATAGAGTTCTTGGGTTTGCCTTGGCAGATAGACTCCCAAGTACTTTATTTTGTCTATGAAAATTTTAAATGGATTTTCTCTTTCTATTTCTTACTGATGGGCTTTATCAGTAATATATAGAAATGCTGATGATTTGTGTGGGTATATTTTATATACTGTAACTATGCTAACACTGTGAATTGTATCCAGTATGTTTTCGGATGGCTTTCTAGGATTCTCTAAATATATAATCATATCATCTGCAAAGAGTAATACTTTTATTTCCTCATTGCCTATTCTAATTCTTTTCTTTTCTTTTTTTTTCTTTTTACTAAAATCAACATTTCTAGTACAATGTTCAATAATGGGGGTGATAATGTGCATCTTTGTTTCTTCCCTAATTTTATTGGAAATGTGCCCAGCTTCTCTCCGTTACAAAAAGTTTGCTGTTGATTTTAAATAGCTTCTGCTTATTATTTTAAGGAAAGCTACCTTTATCTATATGCTTTCTATTGTTTTAATAGGTATGGGAGCTATATTTTCTCAACAGCTTTTTCTGTACCTATTGAGATTATCATATGATTTCTGTTGGTTTTGTTATTAATACCTTCAATTATAGTAATAGTTTCTCTAAATTTTGAATCAGCCCTGCATTCCTGGTATAAATACCACTTGGTCATAGTGTATTATCCTACAGATAAGTTGATGTAAGCTTTTTGCTAACAGTTTATCTAAGTTTTTCCATCAATATTCATTAGGGACATTGGTTTCTAATTTTCTTTCTCCCTTTTTGCCCTTCTTGGTTTAGGTATCAATGCCATATTTGTGTCATAGAAGGAATTTGACAGGACTCCTTCTTTACCTGTTTTCCCAAATAGTTTACATAGTATTGGAATTACTTTTCATTTAAATGTTTCTTAGAATTTACTTGTGAATTCATCTGATCCTGAAGATTTTTCTTAAGGAGTTCACTAAATGATTTCTTTAATATTTTTTTTCTAAAATGGAACTATTTGTCATTTATTTCTTCTTCTGTTAAGTTGAGCAATTAATATTTTACTAAATATTCACCTATTTTAGTTGGATTCTTAAACTTGCTGCCATACAGTTGGGCAAAATAGCTCATAATTATTGCTTTAATTTCTTTTTAATTGGTGTCAATTTTACCCCTTTCATTTTTGATGCTTGTGATTTTTTTTTCCTTTCATTTTTTCTAGTCAAATTAAACAAAAATATATCTACATTATTGGGTTTTTTGTAAAACTAACTCAGTATTATTTATCAGTTCAATACTTTTGTTAATTTCTATTTTATTAATCTCTCCTTTGAGTTTCATAATTTCTAATTTGGTATTAATTGGGAGGTTTAATTTTTGTTGCATGCCTAATTCATTGATCTCTTTCTCTACTTTGTTTATATACTTCCTGTAAGAACTGTTTTTACTATATTCCTTAGGTTTTGGTAAATTATGTCATTATTGTCATTCCCTTGAATGAAATTATGGATTGTTTTTGTGATTTGTTGTTTGATCCATGCATTCTTTAAAATTAGATTTTTTTAATTTTCAATTTTTTAGTTTATCTCTCCCTATCCCTTTATTGAATATATTTTTATTGCATTGTGATCTGAAAAAGAATCATTTATTATTTTCACCTTTTTCTATTTAATTTAAGGTTTTTATCCCCTAAAGCATTCACTTTTTAAATAGGTGCCATGTCCTGCCAAGAAAAAATGATTGTTCCTTTCTGACCCTATTCAATTTTCTTCAGAGGTCTATGATATCTAAGTTTTCTAGGATGCTATTAACCTCCCTAGTTTCTTTCTTGTTCATTTTCTGGTTATATTTATATGATTCTGAGAAGTGAAGGTTGACGTCCCTCATTAGAATAGTTTTGCTGCCTTTTTCTTCCTGTAACTGGCTTAAAATCATCTCTAAGAATGTGCCTGTTCTACCACTTGGTGCATGTACATTTAGAATCATTATTATTTCATTAATTACATGCTGTTTATCAAGATGTACTCTCCTTCCTTATCTATTTTAATAAAATCTGTTTTTACTTTTGCTTTATTTGAAATCAAAATTGCTACCAGTGCTTTTTTTTCTTCAGGTGAAGCATAATAAATTCTTTTCCAGCCTTTTGCCTTTACTCTGTATGTCATATGTTTCTTGAAAAGAACATATTGTAGGATTTTGTTTTTAGTTCACTCTGCTATTTACTTTCACTTTATGGGAGAGTTCATTCCATTTACATTCACAGTTATGACTACGACTCTCTATTTCCCCCTATCCTATTTTATGCCCTATATACATTTTTGTTCTCTCTTTCCAACCTGTCCTTAGTGATGTGTTTTTTTTTTTAATGTACACCACCAATTACCTTGTCTCCTATCACCCCTCACCCCTTCTCTTACTAGTGTTTTTTTTTTAACACACTCCTCTCACTGCCTTATCTTCTATCAACCCTTTCCCCGTTTTCTTACCATTTTCTCTAGTTTTTCTGCCCTCACCTCTATACTGTCACTCCCTTTTCTTTTCCTCTTTTTTTTTCCTACTTCTTTATAGGCTTAGATAAATTTATATGCCCAACTGAATTTGAAGTTATTGCTTTTTGGAACCAAAGCTGATGAGATCAAGCTACAGACAATGCTCATTCCCCTCCCTTCTTTTCCCAATTGTAATAGATCTTTTGCAAGTGAACTATTCTTCATGAAAATTATTTTTCCTATTATAACTTCCCTTTCCTCTTTTTTCCGGTACAGACATTTTCTACATTTTCACTGTATCTTTCTTTGACATAATTACATCAAAGTTCATTCATAACCATACCCTGAGTCCACAGATGTGTGCTGTTAGCCCTAGTGCCAGATATTCAAGAGTTATAGATATCAATTTTCTGCCTAGGGATATAAACAGTTTAGCCTTTAAATAATATATATTTTCCCATGTTTACCTTTCTATGCATCTCTTCAGTCCTACATTTGTAGATTAAGTTTTCTCTTTAGTTCTGTTATTATTTAACAAAAATGATTTAAAGGAGAAATGTAGTGGGAAGACCTGCCAACCCCCCAATACCTCCCCACTCCTCGCCAGCCTTGAACATTGAGCCATATGTGACTTGAGTAAACTGAGGGAAATCTGTGCAAGGGTGAACAAGATGGCATCTAGGATGGAAGGGGGTTCTACCTAAGCAATGTGCCAGCTCCAGAGCCCCTCTCAAGTGGCAATATAGCAAGTTCCAGCAACAAGGGGAGGTGTTCCAGATCCGGAGGGGAGAACAATATCTATATATTCTGTAGACCTTACTAGGAAAGGAATGCACACATTATAATTCCATGTAGCTTCCTGTTATAGAGAAGGATCTCCTTTTTTAGAGAGTAGTTAGTTACTATAAGTTAGAGTAAGCTTACATTATCTTAAAGGAGCTGAAGAAATGTACCAAGATTTTAAAGTGATAACAAGCTGCTGAATAAATGGAGGCTTTCATCAACTTGCCTCTGGCCCCTCAATACTCACAGGTTTTGTCATTTCAGGTGATCGGACTTTGCTGGTCATATAAGGCTTGGGTCACTCAGGAGTTCAGACCAAGACACCGAATATAGTTCCACCATTGCAGCCATGTATACATAGACTTTGGGCCATCCTCTACCTTCTCTACCCTCTACCCCTACATCTTTTCTTTCAATCTTCTTAATTGTATTGAGCTTAAAGGATGTCCATCTCTGAAATTTTGTTGGTTTTACCCACTCCACATTTTTATTTGAGGCAATATTTTAAAGCAATTTGAATATGGACTGTTATCATTTTTAATTCTTCTTTCCAAATTATTATTTTTATTAAAATATATAAATATTATATGTGGTTTTTATTATTAATTAATTAATAATTTTAATTATTCTAAGAGAAAGGAAAGCTATGAGCAAATGTAGTGATATTGGAAAAACAGTGATATTCTAGGAAAAAAGAAGGAATAAATCTAGGTGTAAGGGTAACTAATATAGTTATTAATAAAACTTGAAGGGCATGTTACTCAAAGATTTCCAAAATGGGTATTTTAAATGGGAAAAAGTTAGAAAATAAACTAATCCTATAGAAAACCATACAGACACTGTACAAAGGAATGATAAACAAAATCATGGCCTCAGTATGCAAATCATAGTGAGTTAGAATTCTTACCTATGTTTCTAATAGCTTAAACCGGAATCCTAACCCCAGGGCACCATACCTTGAAGATAGAAAAGTCAATTGGAGAACAATTGTCTCTTATGAATTTTACCAATATGTGGCAATTACCCAAACTCCAGGGCTAAGAAGCAGTCTTGCTGTGAAAATTTCCAGTGCTCAATAGCCCTCAAAATTTCTCATTTGTTACCCATAGTGATAGAAAGGTGACTTAGGAGGAGAGAAGGTAGGAAGAGACTTGACGGCCCTTTGAAATGAGGCTTGTAGGGGTATTAGTTTACATTCTCTCCAAGAATCCTCAGTAATTCGGTGTAGTTTTCTTTACACAGTTGGCAGTTTTGCACTCATCACAGTATCTATAGTTACCATGTTGTTAATGTGGCTAAATGTATGTAAAACATACCCAGGATGAACATAAAGTAATGACTTGTTTTAAACTTTTGCTGTCTGCCCTTTTTAATTTCTGTTATCTGTACAGCTGACATACACACACATCCAAATACATCTATATTAATGAGTATTGTTTTTCTTGAAAACACTTGTTACCTTATATTTAATCTAATGATGTTGGGAGATCAAACTATTTTTTAGAATGCCTTTTGGTTTGACCATTCAAGCCAGTTCCAGGGGCTCCCAACAAAATCAATATCTTTCCATTGAAGTCATATATTGTTTTTGAACAAAAAAATATTAGTCTCCATTATAATCATATATCTTATTCACAAAATTTGAGTGTGAATGATTTTTAGATATTTTAAAACATCAAACATTCTAAAAAAACACATTTTCCATAAAAGATTGTTTAAAAAACACTAAACACTAGTTGGTCATATACTGGTTGACAATTGGAAAGAAAGAGTGTCTAGAAAAGTTTTAAACTAGACTTGATGTAGTTTCCCAAGCTGTCCTTATTGAAGGGAAAAACATTTGATTTTGCAAATTTTGGTTTGTGGGTGGGATTGATTTTTATTTTTGTTGGTTTATTTGTTTTTATGTCAGTAAGACAGGCAGCATGGAATAGTGTATAAGGCACCGGACTTGAAAACCATTATTAACTTTCAAATCTTGCCTCAGGCAGTTACTAGTTCTGTGACTCTGAACAAGTCATTTTGCTTCTCTATGCTTTAATTTCTTCTTCCACAAAACACTGGAAAGATAGGTAGACTCTATACCCTCTAAGGTCTCTTCTCACTCTAAATTTAACCTGGTATTTCATAGTCTTACCCCAAATAAAAGTTCTGACTTGGAAATCATCAACAACTCACTTTCATTCATGTGGATTACTGGAAAATGCTCATACCTTCTGATAGACATTTGCAATGTCATTTGGATTGTGCCAAATGCCCCTTGAGAATCATTTTGGATTTAACTACTTATCTTCTTTTTGAAAATACTATCATAACCAACACTGTAGTTGGCCCTTTAGTCAAAAGAGGTTTTGTCTTTTTTATTTTTTTATTAAAGCTTTTTATTTGCAAAACATATGTATGGAAAATTGTTCAACACTCACTCTTTCAAAACTTTTCATTACAATTTTTTCCCCGCTAGCCCCCACCCTTCCCCTAGATGGCAGGAAATCTACTACATGTTAATTATGTTAAAATACTTGAAAAATCGAATATGTGTATACACATTTTTACAGTTATCTTGGTGTGCAAGAAAAGTCAGATCTACAAAAAAATCTGAGAAGGGAAACATAATGCAAGCAAGCATCAATAGAGAGCATGAAGATGTTATGTTGTGGTCCACATTTTATATCCCTCTCTCTGGGTGTATATGGCTTTCTTCACCGAACAATTGGAACTGGTTTGAATCACCTCATTGTTGAAGAGAGCCATGTCCATCAGAATTGATCATCATATAGTATTGCGGTTGCCATGTATAATGATCTCCTGGTTCTGCTCATTTCGCTCAGCATCAATTCATGCAAGTCTCTCCAGGCCTCTCTGAAATCATCCCACTGGTTGTTTCTTATAGAACGATAATATTCCATGATATTCATATACCATAATTTATTCAGCCATTCTCCAATTGATGGGCCTACATTCAGTTTCCAGTTTCTAACCAATACAAAAAGGGCTGCCACAAGAATTTTTGCACATGTAGGCCCTTTCCTTCCTTTAAGATCTCTTTGGGATATAAGCCCAATGGAAGCACAGCTAGGTCAGAGGTTTCGTCTTTAAATGCTATGAGTCCTGGTTCATTTTGTCATACTCAACATCATTACCAACAACAACAAACTAGGGAAATAAAAGTTATTTTTCCCACAGAGATGGAGCACCCAATAAATACAATATTAACATGCTAAAATTAGAAGAAATTAAAGAACATGGAAAAAAGAAGGTGCTTTGTCTAAACAGTTTACTTAGAAACAAATCACAACATTAATGCACATAAATCTTTAGGATTGGTTTAGTAGAGGTTTTGCAATTTTCTCTAGTCACAGGAACCTCATTTCCCTTGGATTTGGAAGAATGTCCTCTAATAATAATCTCCATTCCTGGAAACCAGGAATGAATTGAAGGGCACAATCTATATGTAGATAAATGAGGATTAGCTTCAAGGAAGACAGTTTTGTTTAGAGTAAACAACTTAATTTGAGAATCAAGATATTTATATTATAATTTTAGCTCTGCCAATATTTCTGTGACCACTTAAATTCTTTAGGACTAAGTTTCCTCATCTGCCAAAGGATACTTTCTAAACACAATACATGGTCAGCTTTGTTATCCCTGGTGGTTGTGAGGGCTGAATGATGCAATAAATTTGAAAGCATTTGGGAAATCTGTGCAGTGGAGGTCTGGCACTGGAATCAAGAAGATCTTGCTTCAATTTCTGCCATTATTGCATAATGTCTGTTACCCAGAACAGGTCCTTTAATTTTTCAGTGTCTCACTACACGGGAATGATTTGTGCAAACTTAACTGTAATTAAACTAAAGTTGCAGAAGGCAAGGACTAGAGAGAACTATAGAGTGAAAGGTATAACTTTAGAGTTATAGTGTAATCATGTGACATTGTTGTACGATGATTTGCATATAACAGTTCTTTAATAAATGATTCCTAATTGGTTAGTTGAAAACTTAAAACCATATCTGTGCTTTTGCTAAAGAAATACAAGAGTTAAAATGTATCCATCTTCTTGAAGTTTTGTTTCAGATTTAAAGAAATTGCCTATCCAGAGTTACCACTGAATTGAGAATGCACACAGCTGCCTCTGGTTCACATTTCTCTAAAACAGTCATCTCTTAAGATAACCAATATACTTTGAGGAGCTACAGTGGCTAAAAGAAATGACTTGGGTCTCCACTATTGCAGTCTATCAATTTCAAAGAAAATGGTTTATTATAACAGAGCCACCAAGGAATTTCAATTCCCCAAAGCTATCCAAAGTTGGCTGGGAGGAATTCTGGGGAATGGGCAAGTTCACAGTGACCTGGATCACAAACCATTTCTTTGGATAAAAAGTAACAGAGATCTGCTAGGGAAAAGGCAGAAGAGAAAGAAAATAATCACTGATTCTAAGAGCTTTGGGGGAGATACAATAAGAGTTGACAACAACCATTTCACTCAAGCAGAAATACAAAGGGGAGATGGATATGGAAAAGAAAAGAAATATGTGAATATCTATCCTCATTTGCTGTTTGACTTTTCATTTTCAAAAAGACTAGCTGTCTTCCCATTTCACATGCATTTAAAGACTATTTGCACAAGCTCTACTTTCTTTTCAGCCTGGCAAAGACCAAGAAAGAGGGTCCTGCTGGAACATCTGTTGTCTCATTCCCCAAGTCTTTGACCCCAGAGACAAGTCAACAAGCATTTATCATGTACTTACTGTATGCCATTCACTGGACTAAATACTCGAGATTTTTTTTAAATAGGCAAAAGTAATTTTTTTGCTCTTAAGGATCTCATGGGATGGGACATTTGGAGTAATTAGCATTCCAATAACCATTTATCCAATTAATACCAATGTAGTTTTCAAAGAAGAATTTTTATCTCAATAAGTATAGGATGAGGGGCAGCTAGGTGGCGCAGTGGTTAGAGCACCAGCCCTGAAGTCAGGAGGACCTGAGTTCAAATCTGGTCTCAGACACTTCCTAGCTTTGTGACCCTGGGCAAGTCACTTAATCCCAATTGCCTCAGCAAAAAGCAAAAAAAAAAAAAAAAGTATAGGATGAACAAGTACACATTTTCCTTAGAATCTTGAAGGATAATCCCCTCCGCATTACCCCATTTGCTGGTGTCTAGGAAAAGAAGAGGTGTTAGGCTCACAATTTAATTCACATATAGGATTGTTTCCTATACTGCCTAGTCCAAAACTGTCCCTTCCCTCCATTCAGATTTTGGCTTTTCAGAGTTTATCTGATGCAACAGAAATGGCTACAACTTCAGCATGGAATTTAGGCACAAAATCCCCATGGACTAAGTTTCCAGGTTTAGAATTCATTCCCTGCAATTCAAACTAAAAAAGACAAATTAAAAAAAAAACTTATTTTTGAGATCATATAACTTTAAAAAAATTGGGAGGTAGTTGTTAGGACCTTACTCAGACCTCTTAAACTTGTTTAGGACTCCCATTTGCTAGCTATCTTTCTACTATGCATGTATGTGAATATTTTCCTACCAGGCTTTATTTTCCCTGTAGATAGACTATGTTTAGCAAGAGAGTGAGAATGGTGATTTTGTTAGAACAATTTCAAGTCTCATCCCTTAAGCTTTCATCCTTAGTGAGGTCAACAAACATTAAGTAAGCACCTACTATGTATCAGACACAGCACTGAGGATTCAAAGAAAAGAAAATAAAGAAGAAAAAAGCATCTGCTCTCAAGAAGTTTCCAGGAATTTTGGATAGCTCCAATCTGAGAATTTTTTTTTATAAAATCTTAGGAAATCCTTTCATTTAGTTCCCTTATGTTCTGTAGTACTCATCATTAGTGAAAAGCATCAGGTTTGATATCAGAAAACCTAGATCAAAACCCCATTTCTGCCACTTGACTAACTTTAAGGAAGTGACTAATTCTTTTTTTTAAGACAAAATTGTCATTTTTATTATATTGGCTGGACTTACCAATATGCATTTGGTATTTTTCCAATTGTCTTTATTTGACTTTATTTATGTGAAAAATGTTTTGTAATTGTACTCATGTACTTGTTTGATTTGAGTGACTAATTCTTTTAGATCAAATTTCATAAGCTCTGAAATGTTGATCTCTAAGCTGCCTTACAGCTTTCAATACATCTTAAAATCCTAAGCAAAAGAAGATAACTGTTTCTATCCAATTCACTACTCTACCTTTACATATTCATATCCTATGCAGCATAATGTTGGATAAAAGACATTGGATTTGAAAGAAAAAAAAAACTCGGTTCAAATCTTACTTCTGACTTATTGGAAAAAGAGCTGTCCTAAGAATCAGGAAGATCTGACTTCTAAATATGCTCTGTTGCATATTAGTTGGATAATCTTAGCAAAGGCTTCTAACTTCACACTGTCTAAGGCAACTCTCTAAGACTATCTTTGCAAAGAAGGTGTTAAACTGCATCATTAATAGGAATTTTTTCATCTGAACATTTAAGGAAATCACAAGTCTAGTCTGAATTCCTATGTCATCTTCGGAAACTTACTTCTCTCTATCCCTCAGTTTCATTATCTGCAAAAATGGGGACAAAGAGAATGTAGTACCTACTTTATAGAGTTATTGTGAGTGTAAAATGAGAAATCATGTAAAAATGCTATAAAATCATTATTTTGTAATATCTCTAGGCAGTCTTCATACTCAGAGATGAATAGACCAGATAAATAAAAAGAACTATACTAAAAGAGTATGCCATTTTCTAAAATGCAAATAAATATATAATATTTAAAAAGCAAATAAATATGTAAACAGTTAAATGAAATTAATAAACGAAAGTGCAAAATGGTCTCCCAAAATTGCCAGCTAAAGATTTAGACTTTCAATCTCTTTTTTCCACATATCTAAAATTAAGCATTAATATTGAAGCTGTTAACAAAATAGAACTATTGCTGGGTGAAAAGAGCAGTTATGACCTATAATTCATTTCATGCAGTCAACAAAAATTCATCAAATACCTCTTATGTGCCAGATCCTGATAAGAAGCAGATAGCCTAATGGGAGATGATATGCAAATAATTATGTACAAACAAAATATGCAAGATAAATTAGAGATAATTTGAGAAAAAAAAAACATTAAAATTAAGGAGGATTAGAAAAGGTTTCTTACCGAAGATATAACTCTAATTGATACTTGAAGGAAATTACTGATAAGTAGGAAGTAGAAAAGAAGAGACAGAGAATTTTTGGTACGAACAACAGCTAGTAAAAAATGGTTCATTCAGTTAATGGAATTTGTTTTGTGAATTAAAGAAGCCATTGTCACTAGATTGCAAATTGAGTACATTGAGGCAAGTAATATGTAAGAAGACTAGAATGGTAGGAAAAAGCCAAGTTATGGAGCATTTTGTAAATGAAGGATTTTATATTTTATTCTGCAGGCAATTCAGAACCACTAGAGTTGAGTGAATAGGGAGTTGACATGATCAGGACTGTTTTTAAGGACAATGAATTTGACAGCTCAATGGATGATGAACTGAAGTGGAGAAAAATTTAGGTCAGGGAGCTCAACAAGCAGACTATTGCAATAGTCCAAGAGTGAAATTATGAGAGTCTGTAAAAGCATGATTGTAGTATCTGAGGAAAGAGGGACATTGTTCCTTCCTTTCTCTTCTTTCCTTCTTTCTTTCTTTCTTCCTTCCTTCCTTTCTTTCTTTCTCTTTCTTGTTACATTCCTTCCTTTCTTTTTCTTTTTAATAATATTTTATTTTATCCAATTATATGGCAAAACAAAACAACTTTACAATTTTTTTTTAAATTTTGAGTTCCAAAATAACTTCCTCCCTCCCTTCTCCCTTCCTTGAGCCACTAAGCAATATGATAAAGGTTATACATGTGCAATGGCATAAAGTATATTTGCATATTAGTCTTTTTGTGGAAGAAAATTCAAATAAATAAAAGGAAAGAAGGTGGAAGGAAGGAAGGAAGGAACAGAAATCTGTTTCAGTATATGTTTAGAAACCATCACTTCTTCCTTTAGAGGCAGATAGTATTTTTGATTATGAACCATTTGGAATTGAAATAGATCAGGATATTGCTGAAATAGCAAGTCATTCATAGCTGTTCATTATACAATATTGATTGTTATTGTTTACAATGTTCTCCTGACTCTACTTACTTTCTTGCCCATGCCTTCCCCATTTAGCAATGACCTTCCTTTTGATGCTAATATAATAATCTTTTTTGTTTGTTTGTTTGTATTTTTTTCCCTTTTTGCTGAGGCAATTGTGGTTAAGTGACTTGCCCAAGGTCACACAACTAGGACATGTTAAGTGTCTGAGGCCAGTTTTGAACTCAGGACTTCCTGACTTCAGGGCTGGTGCTCTATCCACTGCGCCACCTAGCTGCCCCCTAATATAATAATCTTACTTGTAAAACTTTAATGTACTTATTTACTTTGTAATATTCTATATTTATCTGTGCATGCCTTATCTCCTATGAGAGCTAGAGCCAAGGGTTGAATCTCCTCCAGCATCTATTATAGTACTACCCATAAGTTTTCATTAAAAAAATTGTGGTTTGATGGTCCAAATGAACATGAATTCTTCAAAGCCAGTCATATGCCTGCAGGTTGTAAACAACAATGTTCATAATGTTCATAAACAAAAAGGAGAACATGAAGTTCTAAAATTTCTTTCACATTATTAAAAAAATGTACAAAATTTACAGGGTTAGGTTCATATAAGAGGCTGCCTCACTGAGTAGTGAGAGTTACTGAATGAAACTTGAACAGTCATCTGTCTGCAATGTTGTAGATAGATTTAGATAGTTATTAAAGTAGATTCACTTTTGAATTCCATCTAAATTCTATATTTCTATTGTTTTAGATTATCAAAGATCTCTTGCCTGTAAAATGGTAACAATAATAATTAATGTTTTAATAACTATTATATCTAGTGGGCTATTGTACATCATTTCATATTAAATTTGTTCCACTAAGACATTTGAATGTTAAAAAAAAATCTGAACCTATTTATATATGGGGTTGTGGGAATTGGTACATGTTTTATGTGCCAACAAATTTTCAAGTCCTTTGCTGAACTTGGTGTGGGCTAAACAATGAATACCTCTCAGAGTTGATTATTAAATTTGACCCTGGAGACTGCAATTCTTTCTAGTTTTATTGATTCTGTCTAGATTCTGAAGCTTATTGAGGTTGAGATTATGTTCTTCTCATATTATCTTTTTTTCCTACAATTCTCTGGAGGGCAAAAGGAAGTCTCTTCTGTGACATTATTTTCACCCTCATGTACTCACTCACTCTCCTTCCTGGGATAGCCACAAGTTTGTTATGAATTTTATTTGATGTAGTCACAAAACAACTGTAAATCTACATTTGTAAATCTCATTACACTTATTTTTAAATATATTTAAAATTCTTTATTCTGGAAACAATACAAGCCTTTTATGAATTCAGTTGTAAAGGGCTGTTTTGCTAAGAAAGTCTAAATGTAAAGCAGTTTTTTTTAATACCAGTAATACTTCTGGGGAAGAGGAAAGCCATTCTATTAAAATTATCTATGAATAGTAAAGTTCCAGCTAAGTTCTAAAGAATATTTCATTCTTTTTCATTTTTAGATATTTATTCTGATCAGTACAACAACAGTAGAAAAGGGAGGAATCTTTACGAGGGGAATCTTGTTAATGTTGTCAATAGAAAAACATGTATGACTGTTAATCAACAAGTATTTATTAAGTATAGACTATATATGAAGCTTTGGGTTAAGAAAAGGCAAAGAAAAACAGAGGCAGTTACTCTCAGAAAGGTACCATTGTCATTTTTTTAAGTTTTTTATTTGCATAACATATGTATGGGTTGTTCCTCAACACTGATCCTTACAAAGCTTTCCATTACACATTTTCCCCCTAGTCCCCCCCTCCCCTAGATGGCAGGAAGTCCACTACATGTTAATTATATTAAAATACTAGACAAGTCAAATATATGTATACATATTTCCAAACTTATCTTTCTCTGAAAGAACATTCGTATCTACATGAACAAAAAATATCTGAGAAAGGAAACCCAATGCAAGCAAACATCAAAAGAGCACATGAAAATGTTATGTTGTGGTCCACATTTCATATCCCTCTCTCGGGTGTATATGGCTTTCTTCACTGAACAATTGGAACTGGTTTGAGACATTTCATTGTTGAAGACAGCCATGTCCATCAGAATTGATCATCATATAATATTGCTGTTGCTGTATGTATTGATCTCCTGGTTCTGCTCATTTCACTGTGCATCAGATCATGAAAGTCTCTCCAGGCCTCTCTGAAAGGGTCCTGCTGGTCATTTCTTACAGAGCAATAATATTCCATAACATTCATATACCATAATTTATTCAGCCACTCTCCAATTGATGGGCATCCATTCAGTTTCCAGTTTCTAGCCACTACAAAAAGGGCTGCCACAAACATTCTTGCACATATGGGGCCCATTCTGTCCTCTAAGATCTCTTTGGGATATAAGCCCAATAGAAACACTGCTGGATCAAAGGGTGTGCACAGTTTGATAACTTTTTGAGCATAGCTCCAAATTGCTCTCCAGAATGGTTGGAGACGTTCACAGCTCCATCAACAATGCATCAGTGTCCCAGCTTTCCCACACCCCCTCCAACATTCATCATTATCTTTATCTGTCATTTTAACCAATCAGACAGGTGTGTAGTGTTACCTCAGAGTTATCTTAATTTGCATTTCTCTGATCAATAGTGATTTGTAGCACCTTTTCATATGAATAGAAATGGTTTTAATTTCATCATCTAAAAATTGTCTGTTCAAAGCCCTTAACCATTTATCTGTTGAAGAGTGGCTTGAATTCTTATAAACATGAGACTATTCTATATCTATTTTAGAAATGAGGCCTTTATCCGAACCCTTAAATGTAAAGATGATTTCCCAATTTGATGCTTCCCTCCTAATCTTGTCTGCATTAGTTTTGTTAGAACAGAAACTTTTTACTTAATATAATCAAAATTATCTATCTGGTGTTCAATTAAGAATTCCAGATCCTCTTGGGACACAAATTTATTCCATCTCCACAGGTCTGAGAGGTAATCTATACTACGTTCCTCTAATTTGCTTACAATATCACTCTTTATATCTAGATCATGAGCCCATTTAGATCTTACCTTGGTATGTGGTGTTAGGTATGGGTCAAACCCTAATTTCTTCCACACTAGTTTACAATTTGCCCAGCAGTTTTTGCCTAATAGGGATTACTTATCCCAAAAGCTGGGAACTTTGGGTTTATCAAACACTAAGTTGCTAAAGTTATTGCCTAGAATGTCCTGATATCCTATCCTACGCCACTGATCAACTACTCTATTTCTCAGCCAGTACCAAATGGTTTTGATGACCACTAGAAAGATACCACTGTCCTGAGAAAGACAACAAATAATTACATAAATAAAAGATAAGCATTGCATAATTAAGTAAAGGATAAGCATCAAAGATTTCTTTTTTTGATTCCTTATAGATTAAAAAAAAGTCATGATAGCTCTAATGATTTAGATGGGTTTTGTGACTAGAAATATTATACCTTTCTCCTTTCTTTTTTTAATTTAAGCTTTTTATTTGTATAACATATGTATAGATAGTTCCACAGTATTGATCTTTACAAAGCTTTCCATTACAAATTTTACCCCCAGTCTCCTCCCCTCCCCTAGACGGCAGGAACTCCACTACATGTTAATAATGTTGAAATACTTGACAAGTTGTGCAAGAAAAATCCTACTTACAAGAAAAAAAAAGAACATAAAAGAAAGGAAACACAATGCAAGCAAACATCAATAGAGAGCATGAAAATGTTATGTTGTGGTCCATATTTCATATCCCTCTTTCTGGGTGTATTTGGTTTTCTTCAGTGAAGAATTGGAATTGGTTTGAGACAATTCTTTGTTGCAGAGAGCCATGTCCATCAGAATTGATCATCATGTAATATTGTTGTTGCTGTGTATAATGATCGCCTGGTTCTGCTCGTTTCACTCAGCATCCCTTCATGCAAGTCTGTCCAGGCCTCTCTGAAATCGTCCTGCTGGACGTTTCTTACAAAACAATAATATTCCATGACATTCATATACCATAATTTATTCATCCACTCTCCAATTGATGGGCATCCCTTGAGTTTCCAGTTTCTAGCCACTACAGAAAGGGCTGCCACAAAAATTCTTACACATGTGGGTCCCTTTCCCTCCTCTAAGATCTCTTTGGGATGTAGGCCCAACAGAAACACAGCTGGGTCAAAGGGTATGCACAGTTTGATAACTTTTTGACCATAGCTCCAAATTGCTCTCCAGAATGGCTGGATCCATTCACAGTTCCACCAACAATGTATTAGTGTCCCAGGTTTCCCATATGCCCTCCAGCATTCATTGTTATCTTTTCCTGTCATTTTAGCCAATCAGAGAGTGTGTAGTGGTACCTTAGAGTTGTCTTTTTTTTTATTTTAAGCTTTTTATTTGTATAACATATGTATGGGTAGTTCCCCAACCTTGATCTTTACAAAGCTTTCCAATACAAATTTTACCCCCAGTCTCCTCCCCTCCCCTAGATGGCAGGAAGTCCACTACATGTTAATAATGTTGAAATCCTTGAGAAGTTATGCAAGAAAAATCCTATCTACAAGAAAAAAAAAGAATCAGAGAAAGGCAACATAATGCAAGCAAATGACAATAGAGATCATGAAAATGTTACATTGTGGTCCATATTTCATGTCCCT
>JAJPUD010011247.1:0-15685 GCA_023553655.1 Myrmecobius fasciatus | reverse complement strand
TTTATCCTATCATCTGCTATTTGGAATGGAATTTCTTTTTGTATCTCCTGCTGCTGAACTTTGTTGGTAATATATAAAAATGCTGATGATTTATGTGGATTAATTTTGAATCCTGCAAATTTGCCAAAGTTGTGAATTGTTTCTAGTAGTTTTTTAGTTGAATCTCTAGGGTTCTCTAAGTATACCATCATGTCATCTGCAAAGAGTGATAATTTGGTTTCTTCATTACCTACTCTGATTCCTTTTATCCCTTTTTCTTCTCTTATTGCTAAAGCTAACATTTCTAATACAATATTAAATAGTAATGGTGACAGTGGGCAGCCTTGTTTCACTCCTGATCTTATTGGGAATGGTTTTAGTTTGTCTCCATTACATATTATGCTTGTTGATGGTTTTAAATAGATGCTACTGATCATTTTAAGGAAAAGCCCATTTATTCCTATACTCTCTTGTGTTTTTAATAGGAAAGGGTGTTGGATTTTGTCAAAGGCTTTTTCTGCATCTTATTGAGATAGTCATATGTTTTTTGTTAATTTGGTTATTAATATAATTAATTATGCTGATAGTTTTCCTAATATTGAACCAGCCCTGCATCCCTGGTATAAATCCTACTTGGTCATAGTGTACTATCCTGGGGATGACTTTCTGTAATCTCATTGCTAAAATCTTATTTAAAATTTTTGCATCAATATTCATTAGGGAAATTGGTCTATAGTTTTCTTTCTCTGTTTTTACCCTATCTGGTTTTATCAGCACCATATCGGTCTCATAGAAGGATTCTGGTAGTATACCTTCTGTCCCTAATTTCTCAAATAGTTTGTGTAGTATTGGAATTAATTGTTCTTTGAATGTTTGTTAGAATTCACATGTAAATCCATCTGGCCCTGGAGATTTTCTGACAGGTGTGTAGTGGTATCTCAGAGTTGTCTTAATTTGCATTTCTCTGATCTATAATGATTTGGAGTAACTTTTCATATGACTAGAAATGGTTTTAATTTCATCACCTGAAAATTGTCTGTTCATATCCCTTGACCACTTATCTATTGAAGAGTGGCTTGAATTCTTATAAATATGAGACAATTCTCTAGATATTTTAGAAATGAGGCCTTTATCAGAACCATTAAATGTACAGATGATTTCCCAATTTGATGCTTCCTTCCTAATCTTATCTGAATTAGTTTTATTGTACAGAAACTTTTTAACTTAATATAATCAAAATTATCTATCTGGTGTTCAATTAAGAGTTTCAGATCTTCTTTGGACATAAATTTATTCCATCTCCATAGGTCTGAGAGGTAAACTATATTACGTTCCTCTAATTTGCTTACAATATCACTCTTTATATCTAGATTATGAACCCATTTAGATCTTATCTTGGTATGTGGTGTTAGGTGTGGGTCACGCCCTAATTTCTTCCACACTAGTTTCCAATTTTCCCAGCAGTTTTTGCTGAATAGTGAGTATGTATCCCCAAAGCTGGAGTCTTTGGGTTTATGAAACAGTAAATTCCTCAAGTTATTGCCTAGATTGTCCTGATATCCTATCCTATGCCACTGATCGACTGCTCTATTTCTCAGCCAGTACCAACTGGTTTTGATGACCGCTGCTTTATAATATAGTTTTAGATCTGGTACAGCAAGGCCACCTTCATCTACCTTTTTTTTTCATTAATTGCCTTAAAATTCTTGACCTTTTGTTCTTCCAAATGAACTTTGCTATTGTTTTTTCTACATCTGTAAAATAATGTCTTGGGAGTTTGATTGGTATGGCACTAAATAAGTAGATTAGTTTGGATAGCATTGTCATTTTTATTATATTCACTTGGGCTACCCATGAGCACTTAATGTTTTTCCAATTGACTCTGTCTGATCTTATTTGTGTGGAGAGTGTTTTGTAGTTTAGTTCATATAGTTTCTGACTTTTCCCTTGGCAGATAGATTCCCAAATATTTTATACTATCATCCATTATTTTGAATGAAATTTCTTTTTGTATCTCCTACTGCTGATCTTTGTTGGTAATATATAAAAATGCTGATGATTTATGTGGATTTATTTTGAATCCTGCAACTTTACTAAAGTTGTGGATTGTTTCTAGTAGTTTTTTTAGTTGAGTCTCTAGGGTTCTCTGAGTATACCATCATGTCATCTGCAAAGAGTGATAATTTGGTTTCCTCCTTACCTACTCTAATTCCTTTTATCTCTTTTTCTTCTCTTATTGCCAAAACTAACATTTATAATATAATATTAAATAGTAATGGTGACAGTGGACAGCCTTGTTTCACTCCTGATCTTACTGGGAAAGGTTCTAGTTTGTCTCCATTATAAATGATGCTTGTTGATGGTTTTAAGTAGATGCTACTAATCATTTTTTCCTATACTCTCTAGTGTTTTTAATAGGAATGGGTGTTGGATTTTATCGAACGCTTTTTCTGCATCTATTGAGATAATCATATGGTTTTTTGATAGTTTGGTTATTAATATAATTGATTATGCTGATAGTTTTCCTAAAGTTGAACAAACCCTGCATTGCTGGTATAAATCCTACTTGGTCATAGTGTACTATCCTGGAGATAACTTTCTGTAATCTGGTTGCTAATATCTTATTTAAAATTTTTGCATCAATATTCATTAGGGAAATTGGTCTATAATTTTCTTTCTCTGTTTTCCCCCTATCTGGTTTATCTATCAGCACCATATCGGTCTCATAGAAGGAATTTTGTAGTATACCTTATGTCCCTATTTTTTCTCAAATAGTTTGTATAGTATTAGAATTAATTGTTCTTTGAATGTTTGGTAGAATTCACATGTAAATCCATCTAGCCCTGGAGATTTTTTCTGAGGGAGTTGGTTAATAGCCTGTTCTATTTCTTTTTCTACTATGGGGCTATTTAAATTATTTATTTCCTCTTCTGTTAACCTGGACAGTCTATATTTTTGTAGATATTCCTCCATTTCATTTAGATTATCAAACTTACTGGCATAAAGTTGGGCAAAGTAACTCCTAATGATTGCTCTAATTTCCTCTTCATTGGAAGAAAGTTCTCCCTTATCATTCTTAAAACTAACAATTTTATTTTCCTCTTTCCTTTTTCTTATCAAATTAACTATTTAGCTTATCTATTTTGTTGGCTTTTTCATAAAACTAATTCTCAGTTTTATTTATTAATTCAATACTTTTCTTGTTTTCAATTTTATTAATTTCCCCTTTTATTTTTAGAATTTCCAATTTGGTATTTAATTGAGGGTTTTTAATTTATTCTGTTTCTAGTTTTTTTTTTTTTTAATAATAAGCACAATTCATTGATCTTTTCTTTCTCTATTTTATGCAAGTAACCATCTAGAGATATAAAATTGCCCCTTATAACTGCTTTGGCCATATCCCACAAATTTTGGTATGTTGTCTCATTATTGCCATTCTCCTGGATGAAATTATTGCTTGTGTCAATGATTTGTTCTTTCACCCATTAATTCTTCAGGATTATATTATTTAATTTCCAAATAGCTTTTGATCTATTTTCTCCTGGCCTTATATTGCATGTGATTTTTATTGCATCATGATCTGAAAAAGCTGCATTTACTATTTCTGCCTTTCTGCATTTTATTTTGAGGTTTTTATGTCCTAATACATGGTCAAATTTTGTATAAGGTCTATGGACCACTGAGAAAAAAGTAAGCTCCATACTATCTCCTTTCAATTTTCTCCATAGATCTATCATACCTAACTTTTCTAACAAATGGTTTACCTCACTAGTTTTTTTTTTCTTTTTTATTTTGTGGTTTGAGTTATGTAATTCTGAGAGAGCAAGGTTGAGATCCCCCACTAGTATAGTTTGGCTGTCTATTTCTGCTTGCCTCTCTCTTAATTTCTCCCCTAGGAATTTGTATGCTATTGCACTTGGTGCATATATATTTAGTATTGATATTGCTACATTATCTATGGTACCCTTTAGTAAAATATATCTTCCTTCCTTATCTCTTTTGATTAGATCTATCTTGGCTCTTAATTGATCTGAGATAATGTTTGCTACCCTTGCTTTTTTTTTTATTCACCTGAAGCATAATTGGTTCTGCTCCAGCCTTTTACCTTCATCCTACATGTGTCACTATGTTTTAGATGTGTTTCTTTTACACAACATATTGTGGGATTCTAATTTTTAATCCAGTCTGATATACGCTTCCACTTTATGGGAGAGTTCATCCCATTCACATTCACAGTTAGAATAATAATTCCTTATTTCCTGCCATCTTATTTACCCAACTTAAGTTTTTCCCTTTCCTTTCCCCTTTCTCCCTTCCCCCTTCCTCAGTATTTTGCTTTTGATGACCCTCTCCCCCAAACATTCCTCCATCCTTTAGATCCCCTTCCCCCTTTTTACTCCTTTACCTGATTCTTTTATTTTCCCTTCTATTAGTTTATCACTTTCTTTTCCTCCTTTACCTCCCACTTCCCTCTAGCAAAGGACATGTTTTTCTGTGAAATCGAGTGTCTGATATATACTTTTAGAGCCAAAATTGATTAGAGTAAGATTTACACAATGCTCATCTCCCTCCCCTCTTTCTCTCAATTATATTAGGTTTTCTCTGCCTCTTCATGAGATATTATCTTGTTTTTACCTCCTTTTTAAATCTTATTTTACTTCCTTTTCCCTCTTTTCCCCAGTATGATAGCCTTTCCCCCTCTAGTTTTCTTTTTCATATTATCAAAGTAATATCTAGTTAATTATATCCCCAAACTTTAAGTATCCCCATAATAGAAATAAAGTTTTCAAGAGTCCTTTCCTTTTTACCTTTTTATGCTTCTCTTGAGTTCTTTGTTTGGAGGTCGAATTTTTTGTTCAGATCTGGTCTTTTCATTAGAAATAGGTAAAATTCACCTACATCATTGAATGACCATCTTCTTCCCTGGAGGATAATGCTCATTCTAGCTGGATAGCTTATTCTTGGCTGCAATCCAAGTTCCTTTGCCTTTCGGAATATCTGGTTCCAGGCCCTTTGATCCTTCAATGTGGATGCTGACAGATGGTGTGTGATTCTAATTCTTGATACTTGGTATTTGAATTGTTTCTTTCTAGCTGCTAGCAACATCTTTTCCTTGGTGCGATAGTCCTGGCATTTAGTCACGATATTCCTTGGGGTTTTAATTTTGGGGTCTCTTTCAGGAGGTGATCGGTGAATTCTTTCAATGGTGATTTTGCCTTCTGATTCTACAATCTCAGGGCAGTTTTCTTTCAAGATTTCCTGGAAGATAGTATTTAGATTCTTTTTTTCATCACGGCTTTCAGGAAGTCCAATAATCCTTAGATTGTCTCTCCTTGATCTATTTTCTAAGTCAGTTGTTTTTCCTAGGAGATATTTCATATTTTTTTCTATTTTTTCATTTTTTTTGTTTTTGTTGATTGATTCTTGAAATCTTATTGAGTCATTCACTTCCATTTGTTCAATTCTTATTTTTAAAGTGTTGTTTTCTTCAGTTACCTTTTTTAGCTGCTTTTGTAACTGGCCAATTGAATTTTTTGTTCATTGCATTCTTTTTCCACTTCACTAGCTTTATTTTTCAATAAATTGGTGTCTTTTTCATATCTCTTTTGCAGGGCATTAGATCCTTCTTGCAAGAAATTGTATCCTTCTTGCACTCATTTCAGTTTATTTTCCCCTTTATCCTCCAGCTCTCTTTTGAGATTCTTTATGCAATCTTTCAGAAAGGCCTTCTGAAAAGGGGGCCAGTGATGGTCCTTGCTTACTTTGCAGTTTTGTGTAAATGAATTTCAGGATCTGGGGTGTGCCCTTCTTTCTCTCGATAGAAGCTGTCTATGGTGAGAGCTCTCTTTTGCTTCTTCATTTTTTTTAGACAGTGTGGAGGTCTCTTTAAGGCTAGAAAAGCAGTGGCTGTGTTTGCCCTGGGGCAATTCGGAGAATTAACTTAAGGTGCTGTGCTGGTGGGGGCTAGGGCTAAGTCCAAATTACTCCTTAAACAAGGCAAGTCTGCCAGAACAACTGCCCCCAATCAGGGCAGAGTGTCTCGAGTGCCTCAGATAAATTACAGGTGTTTGGAGTTTGGAGTTTGGAGTTTGGAATTTCTGCCACAATGAGCTGAGCTGAGTCCCACCCTCACTTCCAGGTTGTACCAAGTAAACTGTTTATCCCTCTGCCCGATTTAAACGGACCTGATATGAAGTTTTTCAGAGAGATCTGCAAGCAGTGTCCTAATGTTTCTGGAGTCATTCACTTGAAGATCAGTTCAGAGGCTTATTTTATTGTTGATTTGAAAGAAGATCAGAGGAGGACACAGAGAGTCAAGTTTTCACTCTGGCATCTTGGCTCCGCCCCCACATTTCTCCTTTCTTATATATCTTCCTCAACAAGCTGAAAGAGAAACTTGACTATTGGAAGAAACCACAAGAAAAGTATTTTTTTATTAAAGCTTTTTATTTGTATAACATATATATGGGTAGTTCCCCAACATTGATCTTTACGAAGCTTTCCATTACATATTTTACCCCCAGTCCCCTCCCCTCCCCTAAATGGCAGGAAGTCCACTACATGTTAATAATGTTGAAATGCTTGAAAAGTTATGCAAGGAAAATCCTATCTACAAGAAAAAAAAGAATCAGAGAAACAAAATTCATCTGGAAAAACAAAAGGTCAAGAATTTCGAGGGAATTAATGAAAAAAAAAAAAAGCAAATGAGTGTGGCCTAGCTGCACCAGATCTAAAATTATATTATAGAGCAGTGCTCACCAAAACCATTTGGAACTGGATAAGAAATAGAGTAGTAGATCAGTGGAATAGGTTAGGTTCACAGGACAAAATACTCAATGACAATAGTAATCTAGTGTATGATAAACCCAAAGACCCCAGTTTTTGGGATAAAAACTCACTATTTGACAAAAACTGCTGGGATAATTGGAAATTAGTATGGAAGAAATTAGGCATTGACCCACACCTAACACCATATACCAAGATAAGGTCAAAATGGATTCATGATCTAGGCATAAAGAATGATATTATAAACAAATTAGAACAATGTAGGATGGTTTACCTCTCAGTCCTTTGGAGGGGGAAGGAATTTGTAACCAAAGAAGAACTAGAGGTCATCATTAATCACAAAATAGATAAGTTTGACTATATCAAGTTAAAAAGTTTTTGTACAAACAAAATGAATGCAGACAAGATTAGAAGGGTACCATTAAACTGGGAAAATATTTTTACATCCAAAGGTTCTGATAAAGGCCTCATTTCTAAAATATATCGAGAATTGACTCAAATATATAAGAATTCAAGCCATTCTCCAATGGATAAATGGTCAAAAGATATGAACAGACAATTTTCAGACAAAGAAATTGAAACTATTTCCGGTCACATGAAAAGGTGCTCCAAGTCACTATTGATCAGAGAAATGCAAATTAAGAGAACTCTGAGATACAACTACACACCTGTCAGATTGGCTAAAATGATAGGAAATGATAATGATAACTGTTGCAGGGGATGTGGGAAAACTGGGACACTGATACATTGCTGGTGGAACTGTGAACGGATCCAACCATTCTGGAGAGCAATTTGGAGCTATGCTCAAAAAGTTATCAAACTGTGCATACCATTTGACCCAGCAGTGTTTCTACTGGGCCTATATCCCAAAGAGATTTTTAAGGAGGAAAAGGGACCCACATGTGCAAAAATGTTTGTGGCAGCCCTTTTTGTAGTGGCAAGAAACTGGAAATTGAAAGGATGCCCATCAATTGGAGAATGACTGAATAAATTATGGTATATGAATGTTATGGAATATTATTGTTCTGTAAGAAACAATCAACAGGAGGTTTTCAGAGAGGCCTGGAGAGACTTGCATGAACTGATGCTGATTGAAATCAGCAGAACCAGGAGAACATTATACACAGCAAAAAGACTATACGATGATCAATTCTGATGGACATGGTTCTCTTTAACAATGATGTGATTCAAACCAGTTCCTATTGTTCAGAGATGAAGATAGTCATATACATCCAGAGAAAGGCCTGTGGGAACTGAGTAAGGACCACAACACAGCATTTTAACCCTTTCTGCGAATATTTCCATGCATTTTGTTTTCCTTCTTAGGTTGTTTTTTTTTTTTTTTTCTTCTTTTTTTGTAGGTTCTTTCCCTTTTTTATGATCTCTTTGAGATATAAACCCAGTAGAGACACTGCTAGATTAAAAGGTATGCATAATTTGATAACTCTTTGAGGAGAGTTCCAAATTGCTCTCCAGAATGGTTGGATCCGTTCACAGTTCCACCAACAATGTATCAGTGTCCCAGTTTTCCCACATCCCCTCCAACAGCTATCATTATCATTTCCTGTCATTTTAGCAAATCTGACAGTGTATAGTGGTATCTCAGAGTTGTCTTAATTTTCATTTCTCTGACCAACAGTGATTTAGAGAATTTTTTCATATGACTAGAAATAGTTTCTACTTCTTTATCTGAAAATTATCTGTTCATATCCTTCGACTATTTATCAATTGGAGAATGGATTGTATTCTTATAATTTTGAATCAATTACACACACATATATGTGTATATATATATATATATATATGCATATATATATACAAATATATATATATATATATATATATATATATCTTAGAAATGAGGTCTTTATTAGAAACTTTGGCTGTAAAATTTTTTCCAGTTTTTTGCTTCCCTTCTAATCATGATGGCATTGTTTGTGTTTATATAAAGACATTTTCCTTAATATAATGAAAATTATCTATTTTGCATTCCATAATGTAGTCTAGTTCTTCTTTGGTCACAAATTCCTTCCTTTTTCACAGATTTAAAAGGCAGATGATCCTTTCTTTTTCTAATTTGCTTAAAGCACCACTTTTCAATGTCTAAATCATGAACTCATTTGGACTTATCTTTGTACAGGTGTTGGTCAATGCCCAGTTTCTTCCATACTGTTTTCTAATTTTCCCAGCAATTTTTCTCACATAGTGAGTTTTTACCCCAGAAGCTGGGGTCTTTGGGATTATCAAATAATAAGTTACTATAGTCATTAAATATTGTACATTATGAACCTAACCTATTCCATTGATTGAGTACTATACTTCTTAGCCAGTACCAAATGACTTTGATGACCACTGTTTTACAATATAGTTTTAGGTCTGATACAGCTAAGCCACCTTCATTTGGATTTTTTCCATTAATTTCTTTGAAATTCTTGTCCTTTTGGCCTTCCAGATGAAATTTTATGTTTTTTATTGTTTATTATAATTTACTTATAAATTATAAATATAAATTATGATATTTATAAAATAATTTATTTTAATTATTTTAGGCTCCATAATATAATTTCTGGGCAGCTTGATTGGTATGACACTAAATAAATTGATTAATTTAGATAGATTGTCATTTTAATATATTAGCTCAGCCTACCCATGAGCACTTGATAGTCTTCCAATTGTTTATATCTGACTTTATTTGTGTGAAAAATATTTTGTAATTGTGTTCATATACTTTCTGACTGTCTTGGCAGATGGACTCCCAAATATTTTATATCATCAACAATTTAAATGGAATTTCTCTTTGGATCTCTTGCTGCTGGATTTGTTGTTAACATATAGAAATGTTGATGATTAATGTGGGTTTATTTTTGTATGCTGCAACTTTGCTAAAGTGGTTCATTATTTTTGATAGATTTTTTAGTTGATTCTCTAGGTTCCTTGAAGTATATCATCGTATCATCTGCAAAGAATGATAATTTTGTTTCTCATTACTTACTCTAATTTATTTGTTTTTTCCTTTTATGGCTAAAGCTAACATTTCTAATACAACATTGAAAAGTAATGACTATAGTAGGCAACATTGTTTCATCCCTGATCTTAAAAATGGTTTATCCCTATTGTTTACTGATGGTTTTAGATACTCTTGATCATTTTAAGGAAAATTCCAATTATGTCTATATTCTCAGCTGTTTTTAATAGAAATGGGTATTGGATTTTGTTAAATGCTTTTTCCACATCTGTTAAGATAATCATATGATCTCTGTTCATTTGGTTTTTGATATAGAAAATTATTATAATAATTTTATCAGCCAACCCTGCATTCCTCATATAAATCATACTTAATCATGATGTATTATCTTTGTGATAACTTGTTGTAATATTCTTGCTAATGTTTTATTAAGATTTTTTTGCATCAACATTCATTAGGGAAATTGGTGCATAATTTTTTTTTCTGTTTTGACTCTATTTGGTTTAAGTATAAGTATCATATTTGTGTCAAAAAAGGAATTTTATAGGTTACCTTCTTTCTCAATTTTTTTTTCAAATATTTTCAATAGTTTTGGAGTTAATTGTTCTTTAAATGTTTGGTAGAATTCACATGTAAATTTGTCTGGCCCTGGAGATTTTTTCTTAGCGAGTTGATTAATAACTTGTTCATTTTTTTCTAAAATGGGACTATTTAAGTAATTTAATTCCTCCTCTGTTATTTTGTGTAATCTATATTTTTATAAGTTTTCATTCATTTAATTTAGATCATCAGATTTATTGGCATACAATTGGGCAAAATAGCTTGTAATTATTGCTGTAATTTCCTTTTCATTGGTGAAAAGTTCACCCTTTACATTTTTCAAACTAGCAATTTTATTTTCTTCTTTCCTTTTCTAATCAAATTAACTAAAATTTATCTATTTTGCTGGGGTTTTTTTTCATAAAATCAACTCTTAATTTTCTTTATTATTTCAATAGTTTTCTTAGTTTCAATTTTGTTAATCTCCCCTTTTATTTTTAGAATTTCTAATTTGGTATTAAATTGGAAGTTTTTAATTCATCCTTTTACAACCTCATTTAGTTGTATGCCCAATTCATTGATTTCTCTTTCTCTATTTTATTCAAGTAAGCATTTAGAGATATAAAACTTCCCCTAAGAACTGCTTTGGCTGCATCCCATAAATTTTGGTATGTTGGTTTATTGTTATTCTTTTGGATAAAATTATCAATTGTGTCACTAACTTCTTGTTTTAACCACTCATTCTTTATGATTAGATTGGTTAGTTTTCAATTAATTTTTTATCTATTTTCCCTGGCCCTTTATTTTTTATTGCATCAGGATCTGAAAAAGATGCATTTACTATTTCTGCCTTTCTTCATTTGATTTTGAGGTTTTGATACTCTACTCCACGGTCAAGTTTTGTGTAAGTTCCATATGCCACTGAGAAAAAAAAAGGATATTCCTTTCTGTCCTTATTCAATTTTCTCCAATATTCTATCCTGCCTAAATTTAGTAAAAATCTATTTACCTCTTTAATTTCTTTCTGATAGAGCAAGTTTGTGATCCCCCACTAGGATAGGTTTGTTGTTTATTTCTTCCTGAAGATCGCTTAACTTTTCCTGCAGGACTTTGGATGCTATACCACTTGATGCATATATATTTAGTATTGATTTTATTTTATTATCCACGGTAACCTTTAGCAAGATAAAGTTTCCTCCTTATCTCATTTAATTAGATCTATTTTTGCTTTTTCTTGTTCTGAATTCAGATCTCTACCTGTTGTTTTTTACTTCAGCTGAAGCATAATAGATTCTACTTCAGACATTTACCTTTACTTTGTATGTATCACTACTTTAAAATGTTTTTTGTAAACAATATATTATAGGATTCTGGCTTTTAATCCAGTCTGCTATCTGCTTCTGTTTTATGGGAGAGTCCACCCCATTTACATCCACAGTTAAAATGCTTTAACTTTGTATTTCCTGCCATTTTATTTTCCCCAAGTTATACTTTTTTCTCTCCTTTCCCCCTTTCCCTGCTCTCTATTATTTTGCTTTTGACCACCAACTCCCGAAATCACCTTTCACCCTTTACAGCCCTTCCTCCCTTTCTTATCTCTTTCCCCTTCTACTTCTGTTCTCCAATCTATGAGCTGCCCCCTTTCCTTTCCCTTTTCCCCTCCAATTTCCCTATATTATGAGACAAGTTTCTCTGTAACATTAAATATGTCTGGTATTCTCTCTTTTATTGATCAAATCTGATGAGATTAAGTTTCACACAATACTCATACCCCTCTTTCCCCCTCACTTGTAATAGGCTTTTGCCTCTTCTTCCATTACAATCCCCTTGCTCCCTCTAATTTGTTTTTTTATATTATCAGAAAAAATAAATTTATACCTGAAACCTCTAAATATATCCATAACAGAGATGCAGTTCTCAAGAGTTAAATGAACATCTTCCCAAATAGGGAAGTAAGAATTTTAACCTTTAAAAAAGCATATTTCTTTTCCCCCCTTTTTTACCTTTTGATGCTTCTCTTGAGTTATGTATTTGAAGATCTAATTTTCTGTTCAGCTTTGGTCTATTCATCAAAAATAAATTAAATCCCCCTATTTTATTGAATGTTTATCTTTTTACCTAAAAGAGAATGCTTAATTTTGCTGGAGAATTGATTCTTGGTTACAGTCCAAGCTCCTTAGTTTTTTATATCATATTCCAGGTCCTTCTATCCTTTAAAGTGGAAGTTGCTAGGTCCTGGAGAATCTTGACAGTGGCTCCTCAATATTTGATTTCTTTCTTTCTGGTTTCTTGCAATAATTTCTCCTTGATCTTATAATTCTGAAATTTACTTATGTTATTTCTTGGAGTTTTCATTTTGGGGTCTCTTTCAAAAGGCGATCAAGAGGGTTTTTTTACCCACTTATTCTAAGATGTCAGTGTAGGTTTCCTTG
Organism: Myrmecobius fasciatus; assembly: GCA_023553655.1. Lineage (NCBI taxonomy): Eukaryota > Metazoa > Chordata > Mammalia > Dasyuromorphia > Myrmecobiidae > Myrmecobius > Myrmecobius fasciatus. The sequence continues at coordinate 2,983 of JAJPUD010011247.1, read as the reverse complement.
ATGATTTCTTGAAAGATGTCATCTAGGCTCTTTTTTACATCATGGTTTTCAGAAAGTCCAATAATTCTTAGATTGTCTCTCTTGCATCTCTTTTTCCACGTCAGATGGTTTTCTGATGTAATATTTTACATTCTCTTCTATTTTTTTTCCTTTGACTGATTCTTGATGTTTCATTGAATCATTCAATTCCATTTGTTCAGTTCTAAATTTTTGTGAATTATTTTCTTTACTTAGATTTTTTAACCTCCTTTTGTATTTGGCTAAATGAACTTTTAAATGATTTGTTATGTTCATTGAACATTTTTTTTCCATTTCGGCAATTCTCTTTTTTATGGACTTGTTCTCTTTTTCCTTTTCAACAATCTTGTATTTTCATGGAGCTGTTTTCTTTTTTATATTTAAGAAAATCTATTTTAATTTCGTTGTTTCTTTTTCTAAACTCTCCTGTGAAGTTCTTATTTTCTTTTCCAATTTTTCTTCTCACTCTCTTTTTACAATCCTTTTTGAATTCTTTGAAAATAGTTTTGTGAGATGGAGACCCACTCATATCACTCTTTGAGACTGTATCTAGAGACGTTTTGCCTTTGCTGTCCTCAGGGTTTTAAGTCTGTTCTTTCCTGTGCCCATAATAGTTATCTATGGTCAGAGCTATTTTTATTTTGTCACTCCAAAACCTATTCAGAATCTTGATCTGATGTTGATCTTAGGGAAGCCGGAAAGAGCTCAAAGACCTGTCTATTCTCCATGATCTTGTCTCTGCCACCCCCTTCCCTGCCCCCATCATCCTTCAATAATTCAGTAACTTCTCATAGGAAAGGTTAGTTTAATTTGAACTTGTTCAATCAATTTTTCAGTCATGTAAAACTCATTGTGACCTCATTTAGGATTTTCTTAGCAACAAATTGGACTGGTTTGACATTTCTTTCTCCAGCTTATTTTATGGATGAAATAACTGAGGCAAGCATGGTTAAGTGATTTCCCCAGGGTCACACAGCTAATTAGTCTCTAGCATTAGGATTAAATTCAGAAAGAGGAATCTGACTGACTCCAGACATGGTACTTTCTCCACTGCGCCACCTAGCTATGTTAGTCTGAGCAGAATTAATCCTAAACTCTATGCCCTCCCTAATGTTTTTATTACTACTTAGGATACTGTTATTCATTGGCCTGCCTCCACATCTCCCATAACACATGTGTACAATCTAGGTGTCAATTTAGGATGAAATTCTAAATTCCTTTTTTTCTCTCTGTTCGTTTTACTCACTCAATTTTCAAAAGTTGTAAAATTTTAGTATTTTCCCTTCTTGGTATATCTTATATAATCCATCCACTTCTCTCCTCTCACAATATCTGCTTGTGCCTAAGCCCTACAACCTTATGTCTGAACTGTTGTAATAGCCTCCTAGTTATCCACCATGCTTCAAATCTTTTTTTTTTTTATTTCAATATATCCACTACTTGACTATCAAAGTCATCTTAATTATGTACAGGTCTGACAATGTCACTCTTTTCTCCTATTCTTTTAACTCCAGTGGTTCTCTATTACATCAAAGGTTAAATATAAAATCCTCTATTGCCTCATAACATTTTCTCATTTAATCTTTCAAGGCTTCTTTAATCATATATTAAACATAGTCTTTCATTTAGTAACACTGGCATCCTTACTATCATTGAACAAAACACTCAATATTCCAACACCAGCATTTTCACAGTTCATCCCCCTTTCTAGCACTTCTCTTCAACTTTGCCTCTTGGTTTCCCTGGTTTCCTCCCATCTTTTAAAATAATTTTTCACAGTTCTATTTAATCTTTGTTCCTTCCATCTGGTATTATCTCTAATTTATCCTGTATAGGTATTATTTTGAGGTAGTTCTTTTTATACCCTCCTCTTTATTAAGACTGTGAGCTTCAAGAACAGCAAAGACTATGGAATTTTATGATTTGTTTTTGCCTTTCTTTGTATTTCTAATCTTTAATACAGTACCTAGTACATAAAAGGTGCTTAATGAATATTTCTTGACTGAATGAATAAGTAGATTATATGACAAAAAAGAGGTATTGTACATTATGAGAAAATTCAATATAGTTGGCTTAAGGTCGTGGTTAGTAGCAATGCATCTGCAAGGCTGTACTCTCTTTATAAGAGGGAAATCCAGAAAAACATAATATCTGAATCAATGGCAGTGTGGGAGGTGTCAGGACTTCTCAGAGACACCAGGGAGGACTCAGAAGATCAGTGGAGAAGATCTGTGGCAATGAGGTGGGAGTCTGATGTGCAATCCCAGCACAGCCTGGGGCAGCAGAGTCCCAAATCCAGAGAACACACTAATACAGTGGGTCTGGATTACATCTAAAAGTTCCAGGGCAGAAAAGAGGGATTATGAACAGATTCCTAGAAGACTCTCTGAAAAGAGCTGCACAAAATCCCTGAAGCTTGGGATAATCCACCCTCCACCCTGGAAACAAAGCCCTACTTTAATAAATAGTTAATAGCTGAGTAATCAGCTAAGAAAATGAGCAAAAAACAAAAAAAAAGTTTCTGAGCATTGAAAATTATTGTGGTGACAAGGAGGATGAAACACACACACTCAGAACATGATAACAAAGTCAAAGCTCCTACATCTAAAGTCTCCAAAAAAATAAGATTTGAGCTCAGGTCACGGAAGAGTTCAAACTTTAAAAATCAAGACACATAGAAGAAAATTTAGGGAAAGAATTGAAAGAAGTGCAAAATAAAATACAAAAAATCCTAAAAAATGATGAAGAAGCAAAAGAGAGCTCTCACCATAGACACCTTTTATCAAGGCAAAGAAACGACCTCAGATACAGAGGTTTCTTTAGACAAAAATCCAGAAAAAAAAAAAAAAACAGCAGGGACCATCACTGGTCCCCGTTTCAAAAGGCCTTTCTGGAAGACTGCATAAAGAACCTCAAAAGAGAGCTGGAGGATAAATGGGAAAATAAACTGAAATCAGTGCAAGAA
>JAJPUD010011246.1:28570-51841 GCA_023553655.1 Myrmecobius fasciatus | reverse complement strand
AAAAAAAAAAAGAAAAGAAAAGAAAAGAAAAGAAAGAAACTTAGCCTACCACTCAATGGCATAATAATAAAATCTTTGCCTTTTGATTTGGAGAAGGTCTAAGCCTATAAATCCTTTTGAGATACCTTGTGACACTATCCAGATTCAACCCCTGTACCCCAACATTTGGTGGCCCCACATAGGGAGAGCTGTAGAACTCTTTTTGACCCTCTTTTGGAGGGTCAGTGCTTCTGTAACCCTGAACCCCCTCACTCCTGAACCTGTCTAAGCCTCCAAGTTCTGTCCTGGCTCCTACTGTCTTCTCTTTAGTCTTTCTCACTACCACATTAGTTCACTTGAGTTTAACACAGCTTCATGCAGATGACTCGGATGACTCAGATCTCCCTCTCTCTCTTTTTCTCTCTCTGTTTCCCTCTCTCTCTTCTCTTGTTCTGTCAGTCTCTTCTCTTATTCTCTCTTTCTCTCTGTTTCTCTCTGTCCCTCTGTGTATGTGTGTGTATATGTATGTGCTTTTCTCTGTCTCTCTCCTTTGCCAGCTCCAGACCTTCCCTTGAGCTTCACTTCTAAATCATCAGTTGCTTATTAGATATTTCAAACTGTCTCACAAAAATATCTCAAACTGAATATACTTAAAACTGAACTGATTTCCCTTCAAATTTTCCTATTCTCCCTATTTCTGTTGAAGTCCATCTTCTGGACTCTCAACTCCTCATTCTCTTTCACCCCATATATACAATTTGTTTCCAATTCTTGCCATTTAGAACTAGAAAATCTTTTACATTTAACCATTTTCTCAAATTACATGGGTACCACCTTAATTCATACCTTCTTTACTCTCCACCTAACTTACTACAACCTCCTAACTGATACCCCTGCTTCCAGTATTTCCCTGCTCTAGTCCATTTGACACAATGCTGCCAAAGTAATTATCATTAACTGTACATCTGACCATGTGACTCTCCTAATCAACCTACTGCAGGCTTCCTAATGCTGCTAAGTCAAAATATAAACTTTCCACTGCCCATTTTATAGTCTGAGTATGAATTCCTTCTATATTTCTGCCTCATAGAGTCCCTCTGTTTCTTTTATTATATGTAGTGCAAATACCACTTCTTGAATAGGGCCTTTCCTGATTTCCGTTCTCCCTCCCCCACTAGTTTCCTCCCTATAAAATTTTCAGTTCAGTTGTTTTCAATTTATGACTCTTTTGTGATCCCATTTAAGGTTTTTGTTTTGTTTTGTTTTGTTTTGTTTTTTGGCAAAGACACCAGAATGGTGTGCCATTTCCTTCTCCAACTCATTTTCAGATGAGTAAATTGAAGCAAGTTTAAGTGACTTGCTCAGGATCACAGAGCTAGTATGTAACTAAGGTAAAATTTAAACTCAGGTCTTCCTGACTCTAGCCTCTCCCCCCCACTAGCCTATAATTAACACTTTGTATTTCTTTGTATTTTACATTTATGCCTTAAATACCTACAAATGTACTTGTTGCTTCTTATATTAGATGTAAACTTAATATTAATAAGGATTGTTTCATTTACTGTATTTTTCTCTCCAGGACTTGACAGAGTACCTGACAGAAACAGGTACTTAAAAAATGATTTTTGATTGATTAGCTAATTGGTTCTCAACTGGATTTCCTCAGTAATAAACCTGAACCAGTTGATTATCCCAGTTCATTTCCCAGATTTCTGTTGGTAATAGGCAAATAAGTATATGGAAACAAAGATACTGAAGCAACTTATGTCCCAGACATAAGTTCATTGTCTTTAATACCCTTCCTCACAACTCACTCATGTTTTCAAAAGACTCCTTGGAATTCAGCAGGGTGGGGAGTAAGCCTGGGACAAGCTGCACCTGCTCACTGCTTCCCCATTGCAAGCTAGTCCAGGAATAGTGTTACAACCAGCGTTCTTTTAGAGTGAGAGAAAAGTCCTTTATTCAGTGATTCTCATGAAAAGCTGTATGTATACTCATGGATGAGACACATGGAATACTAAGTGGGAGCAAACTTATACTGTTAGTTTGGTTCCTTTTTTTTCCCTTCAAGATTCAGATTGGTCGGATTACACTGTTACAATTTAATCAGATTTACCATTTTAATTACAATTAAACTGGATTATAATCAGAATTAAAATAAGTCAAATTTACCACCTGCATAACAATTAGTTTTTATTTACAATCCTTTTATTTATCCATTGCATATATCAAAAGTCTTGTGCCCTGTAATTGATCCTAGTGGTTTGGGATGGTTTGGACAGTTTAACCCTAGGCCCCTTTATGAGGATCTTTGTTGTTTAGCTAGTTCCTTGACTCATACAGTAACTATTTGGAGATATTTTTGCAAAATATTTCATCTTTCCCTTCATCCTGTTTTAACAATATCTGGAAACTCAACTTTTCATTCTCCTCACACTTAGAATCCCAGCTCTGAGGTATGTTACCTCCTATTAGGAAGTGGGAGAAATCTAATCTTTCTTAGTTGATCCTTCTAGATTCTGAGGTGACTTCCTTCAGGTCATCTTTACTTATCCAGTGGCAAAATATAGATTAGGATGACAGGGGAAGACCCTGGATGTAGTGGGAGACCTTAGTCTTTTTAAATCCAATGCACTTGCATGTCATGACATCATCTCCCTGAAGTCACAGTCCTCTTTGTGAACATAGGAAAAACAACAACCTCTGTGAATAGTAATAGGAGCTACCTATTGGGGAACCCAATTGGAACTGGCCAGTTGCCTTTTCCTTCCCTTCCTTTCTCTTCTCTTCCCTTCCTTTCCTTTTCTTTCCTTTCCCTTCCCCCCTTTCTTTCCTTTCCTTTCCTTTTTTTCTTTCCTTTCTCATTCCTTCCAATTTCTTCCCTTCCCTTCCCAATTAGGTAAAATGGGTTGTTCTTTGCCTTCTTTCTTTTTTAAACAATTTATTTAAGTATTTTTTTAAAAAATATACATTGCTTTATGAATCATGTTAGGAGAGAAAAATCAGGACAAAAGGGAAAATCCACAGGAGAGAAAAAAAAAAAACAGAAAAAAGAGGTGAACATAGCATGTGCTGGTTTACATTCAACCTTCATAATTCTTTTTCTGGATGCAAATGGTGTTTTCTATCCAAAGTTCATTAGGATTGCCTTAGATCAGTGAATGACTAAGAAGAACCAAGTTTTTCATAGTTGATCATTGTACATTCTTACTGTTATTGTGTACAATGTATTCCTGGTTCTGCTTGTTTCGCTCAGCATCAGTTCATATAAAATATTTCCAGACCTTGTTCATCATTTTTATAGAACAATAATATTCCATTACCTTCATATACCACAACTTATTCAGCCATTTCCAATTTAATGGGCACCTATTCATTTTCCAATTCTTTGCCACCACAAAAAGAGCTGCTATAAATATTTTTGCCCATGTGGATCCTTTTCCCTCTTTTATGATTTCCTTGGGATATAGACCTAATAGTAGCACTGCTGGATCAAAGGGTATGCACAGTTTGCCAGCCCTTTGGGCATAACTCCAAATCATTATCCAGAATTGTTGGATCATTTCACAACTCCACCAACAATTCTTTGACTTTATTTCTCACCTAACCTTAGTCACTGAATGGGTATTGCTTCAGTCAAGCTCAGACTTATCAAGGCCAAGGTCTCCCTTGTATTCTGATCATCTTTAGTCATCCTGATTTATGTCTTGCCACTGGCTCCAGAAACTGGATACTCACTTTCTAGTGAGGCAGGTGACTTTGCACAACACCCTTTCACTTAAATACAATTCACTTGCATGCCATGGCATTATTTCCCTGATGTTGTGGTCCTCTAGACTGGAGTGAACAAACAACCACCACTATCACAACAGCAATTATTTTTTAGTCAAGTTGCACTTCCCAGATTCCTGTTAAGTCTTAAACAGATGAGTTCTGGGGGGTGGAAGTCCCCAAAAGTTGTGGTGGGCCAAATTATTGTCTCACTGGTCTTTTCATATAAAATCAAGCTATTCTAACTTCAGATCCTTTCTAAGGAATGGAGTGTTTCCTTTGTAGTTGAAAGACATGTCTCAATATTTCAATGATCCTTTTTTCTTTCCCTTCAAATTTTTGTTTTACTGGAATACAAATAAGACACAGTATTCCCTCTTGCATAAGTATAAAAAGAAAGTGTAAAATAAATACCTGGTTATTTTGGGAAGGAAGACACTAGCATATGGGGATATTAGGTAAGATCTAATAGCAAAAGTGGCATTTGATTTGAACTTTGAAAGAAACTTAGAGGTAAAAAAGGGACTTTATTCCATACAAGGGAGTCAGCCTATTCAGAAGTACAATGATGAAAGATGATATATCATAAGGTGAGGTACAACAAGACTACTTTAGGTGGTCTGAAAAATGAGTGGAGAAATAAGGCTGGAAAGGTGGGTTGAAGACAGATTGTGAGAAGGTTTTATTTGATTCTAGATAAAACAAAGAGCCACTGGAGTTTATTGAGTAGAAAAATGACATGGTCAGACATGTACTTTAGGAAAATCACTTGGGCAACTATGTAAAGGATGAATTGGAGAAAAGGGAGACTAGGGGCAGGGAGACCAACTAGGAGACTATTGAAATAGTCCAGTGTAGACATGATAAAAATCTGAATTAGGGTGTTAGCCATGAATAAGGGGAGAGAAAGGGATGTATATGAGAGATGTTGAGTAAGAATTGACAAGACTTGAAAACTGATTAGAGATGCAAGGTGAGGAGCAGGAAGATAACAGAGAGGTTGGAACACGGACCCTGGAGTGAGGAGAATCTGAGTTCAAATCTGATCTCAGACATTTACTAGCTGTTTGACCCTGGGAAAGTCATTTTAATGAGGTGTAGGGGTTGAACACCAAAATATATTGGGGTTTGAGGCTAGTGATATGAAATGTTTCAAAAGAATTTATAGGCTTAGACCATCTCCAAATCAAGAGGCAAAGATTTTATTTTGCTGTTGGCAGCAGGCTAAATTCCAAAAGGGATTTTAGAGATTAACAAAGAGAAAGACACAGGTTGAGTTTCCTAGTGGAATTCATAGTTAACAAGGGGGAAGATGTCATAACAAGGAGAAAGATGCCATAAGAAGGAGAAAGACACCCCATAAGTCAGGCAAAGTGCCTAGAGAACTTCCTGCCATAAGATAGGCAGTTCCTAATGAATCTGAGAGGGGAGGGGAGCGGAGGACCTTATATAATCAAGGAATAACCTCAGGGGTTGCTTGGTTCACCATTGTATACAGTAACTGTGGGGTCAAGATAATCCTGTCTAAATAAGGAATTCAACTAGGGCTCACCTGCAATAAAGGCCTTTCTAAAGACACTTAAATCCTACTTAAATATAACAAAAGTCCTCTCCTGTCAGTGCCATCTGGTAACCAAGAACCTTGTCTTTTTACTGGAGTCTTACTTACCTTATCAATTTAACTTCCATTGAAAAAAAAATGAAGGGTGAGAATGAAGAGTTAATGCTGAAGTTGAAGTATTGAATCTAGGTACCCTTCAAAGAAACAAGGAAAAAGAGAAGTTTTAAGGAGAATTTCAGTTTTTAACATATTGAGTTTGAGATTTTTATAGGAATTCCGCTTTAAAATATCCAAAGTCACATAGTTAATAAATGTCAGAGGAGAGATTTGAATCCAGAGTACTTCATTCTAATACAGTTATCTCTTCCTTTCTATCTAGGAAAATTAAGGTAACTCTGTCTCTAAATTCTAAGAAAAAGAAATTCTGGATATGCTAGCTTTGCTCTTTCCCAGATTAAAACAGAGGGATACTTAATTCATTCCCACAAGAATCCTGCAAAATTGGATGGGGAGAGGCAGCTGGGTGGTGAAGTGGATGGAGCACCAACTCTGGAGTCAGGAGGATCTGAGTTCAAATGTAGCCTCAGTCACTTATCTGTAAAATGAGCTAGAAAAGTAAATGACAAACCACTCAAGTATCTTTACCAAGAAAATCCCAAAATGGGGTCACCCAGAATGGGACATGACTAGAAGAACTAAACAACAAAAAACTAAGATCTGAGTTCAAATCTGATCTCAAAATACTTACTAGTTGTGTGATCTTGAAAAAGTCATTTAATGGGGTACAGGGGTTCAACCCCCCAAATATATTGGAGTTTCAAGCTGATGTGAAAAAAGACTGAATGCTTCTTCCACTTCGATGTTCTTAAGGTCCACACAGATTAGCAGGTGCACTCAGCACCAGACACCATCAGACTGGCTTCCAGCCAGAACTCACCAATGCTCAGCCCAGCCTGTCTTGTGTGCTAGCATGCCCTGCTAGCTGGGTAGTTATGATTGCCTCTCTCCCTTAGGCATTTCTTACATAAGCAGGACTTTAGATAACTATAGAAGATTATAGAGCAGACAAAAATAATAAGGTTAATCTGGAGCCCAGGTGGAAGAACTTCAAATAAGTTCATGTAAGTCCTAGGATGGAACAAGGCTGCTTTTGTCTGTGGCCACCCAGAAGCTAAAAGTTGTGGATACCAGATCTGCACATTCTAGAAATCATACCATAGACTATAAAGCTAAGAAATTAGAAGAACAGGATTCTAATCTTAGTTCTCTTTACATGAGTATAGCTGACTTCTCAAGACATTCTGGGCTTTAGTTTCCTAATCTATAAAATGAGAATAATTGTGTCACCACTTCCCTTTCCCCATCTAATTATTATTATTTTATTTTTGCAAGGCAATTGACTTGCCCAAGGTCACACAGCTAGTCTGAGGTTATATTTGAATTTGGGACTTGACTCTAGGCTCAGTTCTCTATACGCTTACCTAGCTATCTAACTTACCTCCATCTTTTACATGGAGAACTAAGGCTTTTGCTTTGAGTAGCAAAGGAATACCAACTTGCCTCTGGGTTGCCTGTTTTTTTGGGTGCTCTTCTCTGGAGGGTCTGGAGTCTGATTAGTGTTCCTTTCCACTGCCCAACCCAGTGATTAACTAGATAATTTGTTATTTGTTCTGAAAGAAAGGAACTAGCCCTCTTGGGAAGAAGAATTCGGTGTTGGAGGTACAGTCATTTCCGAGGTCTGAATGAGTAAGAAAAATCCCCGGAATTCTGTCTCCATCCCGGAGACTGGGTTCCAGCAAAGGGAGCAGGAAGATATTTCCTTGTTTTTAGACTTTTGTTTATCAAATTAGTAAGTACTTTGGTAGCTCTCTAGCCCCCAGCATTATTCCAGCATGACATGAGAAAGCAATTAGACTTCTTCCCAATGTCAGTCAAACAGCAGTAATTCTGTCCTGGATCAAGGCTAAGGCCTTCCTTTTCTACCCATGAGCCAATTATCTCATTATCAAACCCTTGGGACTCTCTATAAAGAACTTCCTGGCCCCCAAGAGCTTTTCAGAGATGAATTACTCCCTGCAACAGGCCCAGGAGGTGGGTGAGTAGTTCTGGCATCATTCTAATCCCCTAATTGGCAGAAGGCAGTAGGGAAGCAGAGGAAGGATGAGTCATGGGCCAAGTTGGAGACCGTTAGAACCAGGAATCTTCCCAAAGGTCAGAACCCCAGCATTGCTGGTGAGGAGGGAATGGGGTGAGAAAGGAGGTGAAATTTTCCAGGACTTTGATCTTGGTGGACTGGATCTCAAGAGAAAAAGCAAGAGGAGATCTGGGAGCAGTGATCTTTTTCATCATTGTTTCTGAATCCAAGGAGATGCTGAACTGTTAAATTTTCAGTGTGAGCATTTACACCTTAGAAATTTACACATAGATGAGAGAGCCATCTGCATCCAGAAAGAGGATTGTGGAGACTGTGGATCACAATACACTACTTTTACCTTTTTTGTGTTGTTTGCTTGCTTTTTTTTTCCTTTTTCATTTTTTTCCCCTTTTGATCTGATTTTTCTTGTGCAGCGCGATAAATGTGGAAATATATATAGGAGAATTGCACATGTTTAAAATAGATTATTTGCTGTCTAGAGAAGGGGGATGGGGAAAGGAGGGAGAAAAATTAGGAGCACAAGTTTTTGCAAGAGTGAATATTGAAAATTAACTTTGCATATATTTTGAAAATTAAAAACTATTATTAAACAAAGAAAAGAAATTCATACATACTTGAACAGCGCTGGATTTATTGTATTGCTGACCATCCAAAGGAGTCAAAATAGCAATCACAAGGCAAATGGTATGCAAAATCAGCAGAATAAGATTAATATGTAATTAAGAAGTAATTTAACAAAATAAAAATACAACAGAAATACTGTTAATTTCTAGTTTTCTAAGTCAGAAATACTGACTTACACGGCCAACAGGGAACCATTTCTATTTTATATTATACTACTGGTTTATATCCAAGTTATTCAGAAAGTGTTAATAGTGTCAATTAGACCTAAAAGGGTATCATATGTAATTTTTTGAAAGCCAGTTGTTAAACATTTACCAGCACACCCTCCTTTCTTGTCCAACCTCCTTCCCCCACACATAACCAATTGTTTTGTGCTTTGATAATGTACTTATCACATACCATTTTGTATTATAGACATATTTGTTAGTGTCTTATCATCCCACAAGGGCCTTTGGGTGGTGAAGTTGATAGAACACTAGGCCTGGAGTCAGAAAAACTCATCTTCCTGAGTTCACATTTGGCCTCAGACACTTCCTAACTGTGTGATCCTGGGCAACTCACTTCACTCTTGCCTCAGTTTCCTCATCTGTAAAATGATCTGGAGAAGGAAACAACCCTTCAGGATTTCTGCCAAGAAAATTACAAATGGGATCATGAAAAGTCAGAGAGAACTGAATGATAATGCACAAGACTAAAGCTCCATGAGAGATGGGACCACACTTTATCTTAACTTTATATCCTCCCTTCATCTAGCATAGTATTGTATATACAATAGGTATTTAATAAATGGTTGATATATAATACAATTTCACATTTGTAAAGTTGTATAATATTTATAACACATTTTCTCACAATAACCCTGTGAAGGATAGATAAGAATTATTCCTGTTTTACAAATAAAAAATGAATTAACTTATTTTATAAATGAATGAATGAGAAGAAATAGGTAGACCCAGCTCAAGAGGTGATTGGACACATTTGAGGCTCCGCTAAGGTGTTTTTGGAGAAGGGAGATTCTGAAGAACAGCTGATGGGTCCCTAGAGTTTTTTCTCCCCAAAAGACAGAAAGGGGGTAGATGATGGGTCAGAGTCAAGGGTCTACTTAAAACTGCATACCTAGCTAAGAAATGTAGAGCAATAAAACCTCTTATCTGTTTTTTCTAATTTTTCCTTTGCAAAAAAACAAAAACAAAAACAAAACCATCCTGTCTGATTTACAGTACCTTGCTAAAAGGCGATCTATTTCCTTACCTGGATGAAAAGACATCTTGCTCCTTGTTTATCTTTTATACAATTTACAGTCTTGTGGACTATTAGCCTACTAGCTAAGCCTCAAATTGTCAGCATGTAAAGTCCTCCCTGAACTATTTTTAAATTGCTAGACTTCCTTTAGAGACTAGTCCGTCAACCATGGCATAAATAAACTCTTTTGTGACTTTAAGAGAATCTCTTTGGATTCTTTCAAACCATAACTCGAACACTTCACAGTATTCCTAGACTCACATCAGAGGAGTATGTGATGGACAATAAGGCAGTCAGAAAAAATACTATAGATGGGGTGATATTTATTTAGGGCAGATAATTCAATCACTGTGGTTCTGGGTATACTGGGTGGGAAATTACAAGAGCCACTAGAGAAGGAATGCTATAGCTCATCCTATAAATGAGGAAAGAAGAAAGTTTGTGTGTAAGTTTTGGCAGGAGAGGAGTGACTGAGTGGGTGGCTGAGTTCCAAATGTACAGACAAGGGAGATGGAGTAATATTAATGTCTTGGACACACAAGAGGAAAAAGTAGCTAAGGGACAACGACTCCAAGGTTTCTGGTCTAGAGAGTCTGGTAAGGAACTGAAATAAGGAGAGTAGTAGTGGTATCATCAGTGTGGAGGAGGAGTGCTATCAGGCTGAGGGGTGCCATTGGATACAGGAAGAAGGTTACAAAAGATCCAGTGTCTGAGACTGGGCAGAGTAAGAACTACTTTGCCCAGCAACTGCTACTGGGCAGAATAGTGAGAAACCCAATGGCTCTAGCCCATGAAGTGATGGAACTAGGGGTTACCCCCATAGAAGTAAGGAGGCCTTGGCTAAAACAAAAGCACTGTCCCAGAGAGAGAACAACCAAGTGGGTATGGGCATAACAGATAGTAGTCATCAGAAAAGAGTAAGGAATATTTAAAGAAGATATTTGGAGGCAGCATTGTGGAATGGGAAGAGCAACTGATCTGGCGTCAGAAGACACAGTTTTGAATTCTTGCTCTGTTATTTGTGGAGTGACCATGGACAGACTTTTTAACCTCTCTGAGCCTCAGTTTCCTAATGTAAACAAATATTTTTTTTAATTAAAGCTTTTTATTTACAAAATATAAGCATGGGTAATTTTTTGACATTGACCCTTGCAAAATCTTCTGTTCCAAATTTTCCCCTCATCTCCCCACCCCCTCCCCTAGATGGCAGGTAGTCCAATACATGTTAAATATGTTATAATATATTAAACAAATGTTTTCATAGGTTTTTTATTTTTTCTAAATACATGCAAAGATGGTTTCCAACATTCACCTTTGCAAAACTTTGTTTTCCAATTTTTTCTCCCTCCTACCCTATTCCCCTCTTCCCTAGACAGAAAGCAATCCAATATAGGTTAAACATCTGCAATTCTAAACCAAATACCATATTTGTCATGCTATGCAAGAAAAATCAAATCAAAAGCGGGGAAGGGGGAAAGAAGCATGAGGACAAAAAAAAAAAAAACAAGCAAGCAAAAAAAAGTGAAAATACTATGCTTTGATCCACATTCAGTCTCCATAGTTCTCTCTGGATGTGTATGGCTCTTTTCATCACAAGTCTATTGGAATTGCCTTGAATCACTCTATTGTTGAAAAGAGCCAAGTCCATCACAGTTGAGATAATCTCTTCTAAGGTCCCTGTAAGTTTTAAACTGCATGATCCTATAGTTGATTTGGTGTGTTCTGCTCAGCTAGGTAGTAGGTAAGTTAACCTGGATTGGTCACTTCTTTGTGTCTCAGTTTCTTTTATCCATAAAATGAGACTAATAATACCAGCTCTAGAATTGTGGAAATAAAATGAGATGATAGATGTACCTGCATTCAGAAAAGTATACAAGTGCTATTATTATTGTGAATATTTTATCTTTTCTTCTTAGTGATCCTCTTATTCCGGCTTCTTTTTTTGTCCCAGAGTAATGAGATGAGAAATAATTGACTCTTTAGCTCAGAACCAGAATGGGACAGTCCTCAAGATAAGAGGTATCAGGTGTTCTTTGTCTTATTCTTCCTTTCTTCTTGTAATAATAGCTGAAACCTTATGGTTTGCCAAGTGCTATGGGCAACTGTTATCTCATTGAGAGACAGTTAGATATTGTTATGATCCTTATTTTATACATGATGAGACTGAAGATCAGAGAGATTCAAAGACTTGCCCAGGATAACACAGATTGCAAATTCTAGAGGCAGGAGTCAAACCAATGTCTCTCCAATGAGAGGCAGTTTAGGTGGTACTGGAGATAGAGGTATGGTCTCAACTCAGGAAGATCTGAGTTCAAATGTGACCTCAGGTACTAGCCATGTGACCCTAGCAAATCATATAATCTTATTTTTTCATCTATAAAAATGGGAATAATAATAGCTCCTACCTTCCAGGGTTATTGGGAGGATCAAATGAAGTAATATTTGTAAAATGCTTTAAAATGCTCCTTTTCAGAGAAAGGGACCCACACATGCAAAAATGTTTCTGGCAGCCCTTTTTGTAGTGGCAAGAAACTGGAAATTGAAAGGATGCCCATCAGTTGGAGAATGACTGAATAAGTTATGGTATATTAATGTTATGAAATATTATTATTCAATAAGAAATGATCAGCAGGATGATTTCAGAGAGGTCTGGAGATACTTATATGAGCTAATGCTGAGTAAAATGAGCAGAACCAGGAGATCATTATAGACGGCAACAGCAAGATTATACGAAGATCAGTTCTGATGGACATGGCTCTCATCAACAATGAGATGATTCAGGCTAGTTCTAATAGTCTTGTAATGCATCCAGAGAGAAGACAGCGAGAACTGAATATGGCCGCAACATAGTATTTTTACTCTTTTTTGTGGTTGTTTACTTGCATTTTGTTTTCTTTCTAATTTTTTCCTTTTTGATCTGACTTTTCTAGTGCAGCATGATATTTGTGGAAATATGTATAGAGGAATTGCACTTGTTTAACATATATTGGATCACTTACCATCTAAGGGAGGGAGGAGGGGGAAGGGAGGGAAAAATTAAAACACAAGGTTTTGTAAGGATGAATGTTGAAGATTATCCTTGTATATATTTTGAAAATAAAAAACTTTAATTAAAAAATGAATAAAATATTCCCAAGATAATCAACAGAGAGAAGGCATTGTAATTAATTATCTATACTACTGTAAACTCTTATTCTTTTTATCCACTGTCTCCTCTGCCCTACCTCCACTCCTGTGAGCCCCTTACTCCCTTTTTAGACCATGAATGTCCTTTCTAGAGTTTATTTTCTTTCTCTCTTTTTTGCTTTTTGCTGAGGCAATTGGGGTTAAGTGACTTGCTCAGGGTCACACAGCTAAGGAATATTAAGTGTCTGAGACCAGAGTTGAACTCAGGTCCTCCTGACTTCAGGACTGGTGCTCTATCCACTGTGCCACCTAGCTGCCCCTGCAGTTTATTTTCAAGGGGGGGAAAGAAATAAATCCAGAAATAGTATGTTAGTGTAGTAGAGCTAGAATTGCACATAAACGAAACTTACAGACAGCTAGGAGGTTAGAGCACCAGCCCTGAAGTTGGAGGACCTGAATTCAAATCTAATCTCAGATGTGTAACACTTACTAGCTGTGTGACCTTGGGCAACTCACTTAATCCCAATTTCCTCAGCAAAAAAGAAAGAAAAAAAAAAAGAAACTTACAGCTACAAGAAGGGAAATTACATTTTCTAAATATGAAACAAGGTAGGGTATGATAGGTACCACATGAAACATGAATAAAATACTAAGGGAATTAGTTCAGAGGACAGAGACTTCCAGCTTGTGGAAGTTCAGAGGACATTACTTCCAGCTGGAGAGGGCAAGGAGGATAGAGAACTAGGAAACCTCATGATAGCTAGCCTGAATTTTTTCCTCTATTTTGTCATTGACTTCTTATATGACTTTGTGGCACTGCAAAAATGGGTTTCATCTACCCCAGAATAATACCCCTTCTATCCCTCACTCCAAGCAACACATACATCTCTGACTTTGACTTTAACTCATAAGTAGATTGCAGTGATTGAAGGTTCAAAGATTTAAACAGGAGCAGATGAACGAGTTCCTAGTGGGAAAGTACTTTGAATTTCTGACTGAATGAATGTTAAAAGAGTATAAGGCATGATTGTGGTTGGGTAATCATTTAATACTCTGCAGCTACGAATGAAGAGCTAGATTAAGTCCACTAGGGGGCATATTGTGCAAGTTATCTAAAAGCCCCTTTATGCCCCAGGGGAAGGCGGAAGCAAGAGAGTTCTGGATGGTCCTCCAGCCACGCGCGGCATGTGGCACTGGACATGAGTGGAGTCAGCCCTCTTGGAAGAGATTGTAGTTTGCAGTAATTTTTGAATCTCGGTCGCTGGACCCGTCATCCTTTCTAATGTACCACCCAATGTTTCAAGGTGCGTTCAGGCGCCACCAGAATTCTTCACTAGCCCCTGAGAGAGTACCGGAAAGGTGAGGGTAAAGGAAGGAGGAAAAAAGAAAAACAAACAAAAAACAGCCAGAGATGACTAGAACCGGTGGGAGATGCACTTAAACCCACATCCTCCACAGGCCCTACCTCTCCTGAGGGCTCTCCGAGTAAGGGACCCGCCTCTTCCCTGTACTTCAAGGGTTAATCCCCCTCTGCCTTTCCTTCGCTTAGCCGTGCCAAAGTGGGTGTTACTGGAATTCCTCCCTCTCTCCCGTAATGAGGAGGCTGAGCCGTCTCTCCGAAGAGGGGGCAATAGTGTGGATAAAAGAGACTGGAAAAAAAAAAGTGGGAGGTTTCCAAAAATAAAACCCTCTGCATCCCCTCCCAAGGTTGCAGGGACAGGGGGAAGAGACCAGCTGTGTGTTCAGTGGGCTGGGGGCGCAGGGCTGAACGCGAGGCCAAGGGGCTGGGGATCAGAACAGGTCTGAATCCCAGAGAATTCTCGATATCCCAGCACTGACCAAATCCGTAGCTCTTCTTTCCTCCAACCGGTTTGGGACAGTAATTGCTGGGTGGAAAGTGAATTTCAAGGCAAGCATCTCCTGCCTGGCGAGATCAGGAGCCTAGGAGCCCGGCGTGCAACTGCTCCGGGCGCTACATGTGGCCTCTGCGGGTAGTTGTCCGCTGAGTTCTTCTTGCCCGAGGCCAATCATGGGAAGCTACTGGAGAAGTTTTCTGCCCTTGACCCTGGCTCTCTTTGTGGGTGTGGGTGATGCCCAGAGGGATCTCATGGGAAGGTACGAGCCTTCAGGCAGGGACCGGGGCCGCCTTCGGAGACCTGGGGTCAATCATCCTGGTGCGACTGTAGGCAAGGTGTATAGTCTGTTCCGGGAGCAAGGAGGGCCTGGTACAGGTCAGCCTCACGGAGATGTACCTCAATCGGTTTGGGGACACCTGAGGAACCCAATCGACGGCGAGATCAGGAGGCCTCTCAGAACACCGCAGACTCGTCGAGTCCTGCCACCTGTACAGATGTCTGCGATTACCCTAAGACAGCAGAACCCACCTCTGGCCAGGACTGCCTCTGCTCTTCAGCGCCCTCGGACCGGGCAGAGAGTCCGGGCTGCGCCTCCGCTCCCGCCCTCCTCCCGAGGGCGATTGATGGGGTAAGTCGGGGGGGGGGTATGTGGATGTACTTACTGCTTTCGGGAAATTTATTACCAAGAATATAAATCACTTTCTATGTATTTATAGGTGTGTGTTTATTTGTACATGTATGTTGTATGTTTGGATTTTATATGTCATAGCTATCTACATGAAAGGGGCTAGGGAGGAGCAGGTATTGATAGATGTCTAGATACATAAATCTATATCAAGATAGGTAGATCGATGGTATAACTTTCAACTCCTGCCCTTCTCTACCCTCTTGTTATTGTCGGTCTAGACTGGACTCAAACTTTGAGCCGCTATGTGAGAGCTGCCCCTCTTCATTTGTCCGAGCTTAGATTTTTTACAGTGTCCTCAGTTTCTTCCTCCTCTCTAATTTAACTTTCTTAACCCCGAAGTGTTTGCACACCCGCGATTCAGATGGGGAAATGGAGTTCTGCTCGGGGTAAGAGGAAAAAGTGCACCCAAATCCAGTAACTTCTCGTTGTAGCGGGCAGAACGAACCAGAAGCTGAAGGTTTTCTTTACCGGGATTCACATCTGTGTGCTGTGCCTGAATCCCGGAACGGTGGTCCCTGGGGAATGTGTAGGAAAGGAGAGTGGGGGCCAGACCGGGTGGAGGTAGGGGAAGAAGTGGTTTGGAGGGCAGCACTCGCAGGTGGAATGCATCGGAAATGTTAGGAAAAGAGACCGATCCTACTTCGGGACTCATTTTCTGAAGGGAAGTTTAGTTTGTGTGAACTCGTGGGGTTTGTCTGAGAATGTTTAAGAGGACTGGATACATGAATGAGAGGTGGGGGAGGGGACGCGGGAAAATTCTTGACTGAATTTAGTAACTGGGAATAGGTGGAAATCTGGAGCGATACATTTTAGATGTGGTGTGTGTGTGTGTGTGTGTGTGTGTGTGTGTGTGTGTGTGTGTGTGTGTGTGTGTGTGTGTGTTGCTTGCACCCCAGAGTTCTCTTTGTGAAACTGAGTCGTCCCTAAGAAACTGATAAACACAAATTCCCCTCTTCTCATTCATCTTCCCAATGTAACAACGCTCTTTGATTCCTGACTCCCAATTTCGTTTTCCCACGAGAAGCTCTCGGTTTCCCCACTCCCTCTGCTGGCTCAACCCTGTGACTTCCTCCTGCCTGGGCTGTAGATGCCATAGCACTTTTTGAACAATTGTGTGCCTGGCTAGTGCCTAGAGCCTCATGGTTATTGGCAGTACTGTAGAGAGCAGAGGGCAAAGGGATCAACTGGCACAGGGCATCAGCAGGAATGTCCCCATCCTTCTCCCCCGTGCATTTTGTACATTTCATTGGGCCCCAAGGATTGGGTGGACTAACTCAGTGATCTTGATTGTAGTTGTATTTCCATGGAGAATGACAAACCATTCTCTGCCAATTGTGCATACTTGCAACAACAGCTTGCATAGGCATGTGTCCTAGCTATCTATTTTTCTATCTATACACATATGTATAACACATAAATATATGATGCAGCTTGCCTATATAGAAGACAATGTTTTCAAAAAATTAGCTTTGTCCTGCTATGGTACTTACTCATTTGTTAACAGGTTTGTGTGGGATGTTTCTTCTAGTATTTTTCTGTGTTACATATTACTCACATCCCTCAGATAAGTTTCATCCAAACTTTCTACCACCTACCAGAAGTTCTGAGGTAAGTTGGGTAGGTTGGGAAATGAGAATGGAATTAAAGATAATAAAAAGGTGATTCAGTAGAAAGCTTAGTATTGAGTCAAGAGAGCCAGAATTTGAATCTTAGCTATGCTACCCATATAATTTGGAATGTCACTTAAACTCTTTGGGCCTCAGTTTTTTTCTCTGTAAAATGAGGGATGTTAAAGGAATCTCAAGGGATATCTATTACTGTTGCCTCTTTTTTTTTTTTTTAATAGATGAGGACATTTGAGGCCTAGAGTGGCTAGCTATCCACCTCACCCTTCCCATAGGGCACATAGAGTGCTGGTCCTGGAGTCAGGAAGACCTGAGTTCAGATGCAGCCTTAGACACTTACTAACTGTATGACCCTGAGCAAGTCACTTAATTCTGTTTGCCTCAGTTTCTCATCTGAAAAATGAGCTAAGAAGGAAATGGCAAAACACTCCATTTTCTCTGCCAAGAAAACCCCAAATGGGGTTGTAGAGTTGGATATAACTGAAAAAATTCAACAACATACTAAAGCAGTAATATTTCAATCAACACTAATAATCCACATTGGTTCCTCATCCCCTCTTGTTTCTGACCCTTCTGCATGTAGCCAGTAGACATTTGGATAGTCTGACTTTTAAAAGCAGATTCATGTTTCTCCTTATGATCTTCACTAATAACAAAGTTTTTGAGTGTGGATGAGCTTCCACAAATTGTACAAGTCTGAAAAGATTTCTTAAGTACTTATATGGTGCTAGTCACTAAGAATTACAAAGATGAAACAAGATATAAACCATGGTCTAAATATATATGGGGCTTTCACAAATTAGTGGGACAGATGATGTTTACAAGGGACTACAGTAAAAGTTATTATATGAAAAGGAGAGTTCCAAGCAGAATAGAGAGATCTGAGATAGAGAAATCACTTCAGGCTTGAGCAATGCCCTGAGGATGGCAAAATGTTTGAATTACAGCTCACAGACCTGTAGATCTAACAACAGATTTGGGAGAATGCAGCAAAAATTAGCAAAGACAACAAAAATTGCCTTTGGTAAATGACCCTTTGTAGTTCTTTAGAGAAAATGCTATAGGAGTTCAAGGAAAGGATGATCACTATGAAATGGAATCATTGAGAAAAAGTTGAGAGGGGGCGGGACTTGAGTTAGACCTTAAAGAAAGGGAAGGATGTTAAGTGAAGAGGAGAAGAAATAAATTCCACAAAGGGGTGATGATATCAGTAAAAGTGCACAAGTGAGAAGACCAATCTGACTGAAGCAAGAATCACTCACTCGATTACTATTTGACAAACACTATGTTAAGCATAAAGAATAGCTAGCAAGAGATAATCATTCCTCTCAAGGACATTTTAATATGTGAGTGGAGAGATCTTGTTACTTCATTCATCTTCTCCATCCAATGGAAAGAGATAGGGAGTCAAAGATCCTGCTTTAATGTGCCCTGTTCTGTCATACCCTGTGTGATCTTGAGAAGGTTGCCATTCCCTTGGACCTTCCTTCCTTTCTTCATCTGCAAAGGGAGCTTATTTTAGATTCGATTTCTAAGGTTTCTTGTAATTCCAAATCTTTGATACTATGTTCCCACGTCCACTGTGAATAATGATGCAGAGACTGGTTGATCAATGTGAAGCTTGCCCTTGGCTACTTAGCACTGACATCTAAGTGCCACCTGGTGGTGAAATTAGGAACTGACACTTTCTCTCACTTGGTTACTCTGGCCAAGTACTAGTACTTGGCTGCTTTTGAATTTTGGAGATCATCTTGTCCAATCCCTTCATTTAGAGAGGAGGCAACTGAGGTAAATGAAATAATCTGCCCAGATTCCCACAGCTCAGGGTAGCTAGGTGGTGCAGTGGATAGAGCACCAGCCCTGAATAAGGAGGATCTGAGTTCAAATTTGGTCTTAGACACTTAACATTCCCTACTATGTGACCCTGGGCAAGTCACTTAATCCAATAGCCTCAGCAAAATAAATAAATAAACAAACAAACAAACCTCTGCAGAATCCCACAGCTCAAAAGTGATACAGCAAATGATTCAACAATCTAGATCTTTGGTTTTTTCCTCTGTGATTTGGTGGCCAGAACTAGGGGCTGACCAGGCTGTAGAAACCTTACTAGAGGGATGAATTTGCTCTATCAAGTGCAGAGGATGACTAATAATGGAGCAGCTAAGTGGTGCAGTGAATAGAGTACTGGGCTTGGAATCAGGAACTCATCTTCACAAGTTCAAATCTGGTCTCAGATACTTATTAGCTATGTTATCCTGTTTGACTCAGTTTTCTCATCTGTAAAATGAGCTGTAAATAAAATGATGAAACACTCCAGTATTTTTGCCAAGAAAATCCAGTTGGGGTCATGGACAATTGGACACAACTGAAAATGATTACTACACGTGAACGTGACTACCAATGATTGGTTCCCACCTCCCATGTATGATTATTTTTTTTAAAAATTAGTTATGTAGATACTGGAAGCTTGGCTTATGAGTAGTATGGTTATAGGACTATCTAAAAGGGACCTCAGAGGTCATCTAGTCAGCTAATCTAAACCTTCCATTTTACAGATAAAGAAACTGAGGCCTAAATAACATAACTGATTGGCTCCGATCATAGATTTCATTGGTAGTAAGTCCCAGAGGGAGGAAGGAAACCAAAGTCATTCTTTTGTCTCCATACTTGGTATGAATTTCTTCTCTGGTCTGCTTCTTTGAATCCCTACTTACCTTCAAATCTCAGCTTAAGAGGTATCTTTGACATCAGGGCTTCTTAAACTTTTTCTTCTCACAAACTCTTCTCACCTGAGAAATTTTTATATGACCCTAAGTACATAAAATAGGTATATAAATAAAAAAAATTTGTACATGTCTAATATTGGTCAACTTCCCCCCTCAATAGTATTTTCTTTTTCCAAATATACATCAAGTAGTTTTCAACATTCATTTTTGTAAGATTGACGCTCTATTACCTGCTTTTTGTTCATCTCTAACAGCTTCAGGGAGCTTTCTGGGCTAAATTTATTCTTCCTTAAACTGTAAGGACATAAGTGTTGTGAGCTTGGATCAGACCCATGGTGCATCCAGCTTAGTATTTCATCTCTGATGAGAGCGTGGAAGAGTAGGCTATCAATGGAAATGACCATTCTCCCTAATGCAAACTTGAAGACATATATCCTAAATTGTCATCAGCATATAAGAAAGGGATGTTTGGCCCCAGTACACTTCTCAGAATGGATTTTGTGCTATTCACAGCCCTTTACTCCCATCCTTTCACCACTTCTATGTCCTCAGTGTCCACAAATCCAATTCTGTTTGTTCTCATTGACCTCCCAATCACTGACACACTTTCTAATCATTAAAAGGGGACAATGATCTACAGATGGGGTAGTTAAGTGGTGCCATAATGTACAGAATGCTGGATCCAGAGTCAGGAAGATTTAGTTCAAATCTCACCTCAGACACTATGTGTCTAAGTGATCCTGGATAAGTTTGCCTTCAGTTTCCTTATCTGTAAAATGAACTGGAGAAGGAAATGGCAAACCACTCCAACATTTTTACCAAGAAAACCCCAGTGGGATCATAAAGAGTCAGACATGACTTTAGACATGACTGCAACAATCTGCAGATCCTCCCTTCTTCCCCACTCTACCCAGTTCCTAGAAACTCTGAGAGGTCCTGGGGCCTTTTTCCAAGTATTGGAAGGCAGCACTCAGGAACAGGTGTGACTGACCAATCACCCTACTTGGTTTTCCTGGAATAGGTCTTGGTGATGAAAGAAGAATGCTGGAGGGCATGGGAAGCTTATGGAAGATGCTAGTGCTAGGGATGTCTGATCCAGAAAGGTTGAACTATGGGCCAGAGGGGTGACTTGGCTGTAGGGGACATTCTTTTTTTTTTTTTTTTTTTAATAAAGCTTTTTATTTGCAAAACATATGAGTGACCTTTCAACATTGACCTTTGCAAAAAAAACTTTTTTTTTCCCAAGCTTTTCCTTTCCCTCCCCCCGCCCCCCACCCCTAGATGACAGGTAATCTAATACATGCTAAATAGGATAAATTATATGAAAAATACATGTATACATATCTATACAGTTATCTTACTGCACCAGAAACATCAGATCTAGAAAGAGAAGAAGAAAAAAAACAACCTAAGAAGGAAAACAGAATGCATGGAAATATTCACAGAAAGCGTTAAAATGCTGTGTTGTGGTTCACTCTCAGTTCCCACAGGCCTCTCTCTGGATGTATATGACTATCTTCATCGCAGCACAACTGGTTTGAATCACATCATTGTTGAAGAGAACCATGTCCATCAAAATTGATCATCGTATAGTCTTGTTGCTGTGTATAATGTTCTCCTGGTTCTGCTGATTTCACTCAGCATCAGTTCATGCAAGTCTCTCCAATCCTCTCTGAAATCCTCCTGTTGGTCATTTCTTACAGAACAATAATATTCCATAACATTCATATACCATAATTTATTCAGCCATTCTCCAATTGATGGGCATCTTTTCAATTTCCAGTTTCTTGCCACTACAAAAAGGGCTGCCACAAACATTTTTGCACATGTGGGTCCCTTTCCCTCCTTAAAAATCTCTTTGGGATATAGGCCCAGTAGAAACACTGCTGGGTCAAAGGGTATGCACTGTTTGATAACTCTTTGAGCATAGCTCCAAATTGCTCTCCAGAATGGTTGGATCCGTTCACAGTTCCACCAACAATGTATCAGTGTCCCAGTTTTCCCACATCCCCTCCAACAGCTATCATTATCATTTCCTGTCATTTTAGCCAATCTGACAGGTGTGTAGTGGTATCTCAGAGTTGTCTTAATTTGCATTTCTCTGATCAATAGTGACTTGGAGCACCTTTTCATGTGACCGGAAATAGTTTCAATTTCTTCGTCTGAAAATTGTCTGTTCATATCTTTTGACCATTTGTCAATTGGAGAATGGCTTGAATTCTTATATATTTGAGTCAATTCTCTATATATTTTAGAAATGAGGCCTTTATCAGAACCTTTGGATGTAAAAATATTTTCCCAGTTTACTGCTACCCTTTTAATCTTGTCTGCATTCATTTTGTTTGTACAAAAACTTTTCAACTTGATATAGTCAAACTTATCTATTTTGTGATTAATGATGACCTCTAGTTCTTCTTTGGTCACAAATTCCTTCCCCCTCCACAGGTCTGAGAGGTAAACCATCCTACATTGTTCTAATTTGTTTATAATATCATTCTTTATGCCTAGATCATGAATCCATTTTGACCTTATCTTGGTATATGGTGTTAGGTGTGGGTCAATGCCTAATTTCTTCCATACTAGTTTCCAATTATCCCAGCAGTTTTTGTCAAATAGTGAGTTTTTATCCCAAAAACTGGGGTCTTTGGGTTTATCGAACACTAGATTATAATTGTCATTGAGTATTTTGTTCTGTGAACCTAACCTATTCCACTGATCCACTACTCTATTTCTTATCCAGTACCAAATGGTTTTGGTGACCACTGCTTTATAATATAGTTTTAGATCTGGTGCAGCTAGGCCACCCTCATTTGCATTTTTTTTCATTAATTCCCTTGAAATTCTTGACCTTTTGTTTTTCCAGATGAATTTTGTCGTTATTTTTTCTAGTTCAGTTAAATAATCTCTTGGGAGTTTGATTGGTATAGCACTAAATAGATAGATTAGTTTAGGTAGTATTGCCATCTTTATTATATTCGCTCGACCTATCCAAGAGCACTTGATGTTTTTCCAATTGTTTAGATCTGACTTTATTTGTGTGCAGAGTGTTTTGTAGTTTTGCTCATATAGATCCTGACTTTCCCTTGGCAGATATATTCCCAAATATTTTATACTATCGATAGTTATTTTGAATGGAATTTCTCTTTGTATCTCTTGCTGTTGCATTTTGTTGGTGATGTATAAAAATGCTGATGATTTATGTGGATTTATTTTGTATCCTGCAACTTTGCTAAAGTTGTGGATTAATTCTAATAGTTTTTTAGTTGATTCTCTAGGGTTCTCTACGTAGACCATCATATCATCTGCAAAGAGTGATAATTTGGTTTCCTCATGACCTACTCTAATTCCTTTAATCTCTTTTTCTTGTCTTATTGCCAAGGCTAGCATTTCTAATACAATATTGAACAGTAATGGTGATAGTGGACAACCTTGTTTCACCCCTGATCTTATTGGGAATGGTTCCAGTTTATCACCATTACATATGATGCGAGCTGATGGTTTTAAATAGATGCTACCTACTATTTTAAGGAAAAGTCCATTAATTCCTATACTCTCTAATGTTTTTAATAGGAATGGATGTTGAATTTTATCAAATGCTTTTTCTGCATCTATTGAGATTATCATATGGTTTTTGTTAGTTTGGTTATTAATATAGTCAATTATGTTAATAGTTTTCCTAATATTGAACCATCCCTGCATTCCTGGTATAAATCCTACTTGGTCATGGTGTATTATTCTAGGAATGATTTTCTGTAATCTCTTTGCTAATATTTTATTTAAAATTTTTGCATCAATATTCATTAAGGAGATTGGTCTATAATTTTCTTTCTCTGTTTTTGTTTTACCTGGTTTAGGTATCAGTACCATGTCTGTATCATAAAAAGAGTTTGGTAGGAGTCCTTCATTTCCTATTTTTTC
>JAJPUD010011246.1:0-23570 GCA_023553655.1 Myrmecobius fasciatus | reverse complement strand
CCTTCCTTCCTTCCTTTTTCCTTCCTCCCTCCCTCCCTCCCTTCCTTCCTTCTTTTCCTTCTTTTCGTTCCTTCCTTTTGTTTGAATATGGGCCCACTTCTTTGTCTTCTCTATGCTCTCTTCTCTGCACTCACAGAACCACAACCCTAATTCAGATTGTCTTTCTCTCTTGCTTGGATTATCATAACAGCCTTGTAACAGGTCTCTCTGTCTCGGTTCTCTCTTACTATTTCTTTCATGTGACTGCCAGAGTGATTTTTCCTCAAGCATAGACATGATTATGTCACTGCCCTGCTCAGTGAGTGCCATTGGTTCCCAATATCTAGAACTAAGATCCCAAGCAAAGTGCAGAGAGCCCTTTTGTCTCTGATACCTAACAGAAGTGCTGAATCAAAGCAACACTCCCTACCCTTATACATCTCCTGTCAGCCAACCCACTCATTCTAGCACCAGATTTGCCCAACTTTTAGTTTAAAACAATTTGCAAGAAGTGTGCTTATTTATGTTATCTGAGCTTCTCATATTTTTACATAGGTCTTTATCCTATTATCTCCGTTAAATAAGGACCCCAAAAATCCAAATCACAGTTTCTATTGCTTTCCTATTTCCTTGTCTCAGCTTTTATCACATGATGCCCCATACAGTGGGTAAAATTTGATTGACAAGCCCCAAACAGGTCAAAGGTATGCTGCTTGAGAAGGAAATAGCAATGGAAAAGGAATATGGGTTATGTAAAGCTAGGACTGTCTTCAGGCAGATATTCCCAGAATGCCTTTTTCCTAACACTATTGTGATCATGCAGGAGGAACGTCTGCGGGGGACGGTGCTGCCCAGGATGGACAACTGCCAACAGCACCAATCAGTGCATCAAACGTGAGTTGACCCCAATTCTCCTAAGCAAGACATTCCTGAGCTTGTGGGAAAACTGTGTTCCTTGACTTTCTTGTACTTTACATGCTATTCCCTTCCAAAGGAATTATTGGGGGTGGGGTTAGAAGGGTACATGTTAAAATATTTTCAGTTGAGAAAATGAATATGCATATTACATTCTTAATATGTGTTTTAAAAGGCCCCAAGTCCTAAGGTTCAACTTTCAGCATTTAAAGCCCTTCTGTGATGCCTTTGATCAGGTCCTTTTCAAGCACTTGTTTCTAGGCTTCCAGAACTAGCATACTACCAGATTTCCTGAGTATACTTCCTCAGATGTCCATTGTTCTTTTGTAATCTATGAAAAATGACCATTGTTTTAATTCACTGTATAGTACAGAAAGAAGCATCTATGAAGCTGAAAGTATCCTGATCTTGAGCTCTGACCAGAATCCAAGTCCTGGTTCTGACTTTTATTGGCTATGTGACCCTAGAAAAATTCATTAACTGCTCTGTGTCTCAGTTTTCTTATCTTTAAAAGAGAGACAATAATCCTTGGGAAAATCCCTATATTGTAGTGTTATTGTGAAGAGAATGCTTTGCAAACTTTAAAACAAATGAGTTATTATTATGGCTTTCTTGACAATTCTTCCTTTGGAGCTGCTGCTAAACAAATGCCCAAGATTGGTTGGTGGGGGTGGGATGGATAGGAGGGGAGGAATAAATATTTAGAGATTAGAAAATTGAGGTCCAATGAGATTGTCACACAGGCACTAGCTAGAATTTGAACTCAAGTCCTCTCACTTCAGATCTACTGTACTCTCTAGCCTCAACAAGGCCCTTATTGCCACAAGGCAATCCTTTTACTCTCTTATTTGATTCCTATCCCACTCCCCAGAGAGTTTATTCAGTCTTTTCTTATCTCCCATAATTCCTCTTCTTTCAATTGAGGGCCTGGCCTTCCACTTTACTGAGAAAATATTAACCCTATACACACACACACACACACACACACACACACACACACACACACACTCGAATGCCATGGTGTGTGTGTGTGTGTGTGTGTGTGCGCGCGCGCGTGTGTAAAGTTAAAGTAATTTTATCAGGAAAGAAGATCCTTCCATGTTTTTCTCTGGGAATTTTCATTTGAGGATCTCTTTCAGAAGGTGATTAGTAGATTCTTTCCATTTCTTTTTATCCTCTGGTTCTAGAATTTCAGGGAAATTTTCTTCAAACATTTCTTGCAAGATGATGTTGCAACTCATTTTGTTGATTATGGTTTTCAGGCAATCCAATAATTTTAAAATTATCTCTCCTGGATCTATTTTCAGGTCACTTGTTTTTCCAATGAGATATTTCACAGTACTATTTTTCTTTCTTTTAGTTTTGTTTTATTGTTTCTTATAGGTTATTAGCTTCCATTTGCTCAATTCTAATTTTTAAGGCACTGTTTTCCTCAGTGAGTTTTTGTACCTCCTTTTCCATTTAATGATTCTAATTTTTCTAATGCAAAAATTTTATTTTATTATTTTTTTTAATTAAAACATTTTTATTAAAGCTTTTTATTCATAAAGCATATGCATGGGTGATTTTTTAACATTGACCCTTGCAAAGCCTTCTGTTCCAAATTATCCCCTCCTTTCCCCTTCTTTCCCCCCCACCCCCTCCCCTATATGGCAGATAGTCCAATACATGTTAAATCTGTTAAAATGTATGTTAAATCCAATATATGTATACATATTTATACAGTGAAAATTCTAATTTTCAAGGAGTTTTTTCTTCAGTGAATTTTTGTGCCTTTTGCCCTATTTGGATAATTTTGCTTTTTAAGACATTTTTCTCCTTATTGACTTTTTGTACCTCCTTTACCATTTGACCTATATCCATTTTTAAGGTGTTATTTTCTTCAGTATTTTTTTTGATGTGTGCCTCCTTTACCAAAATGTTGACTCATTTTTCATTATTTTCTTCCATCATTCTTATTTTTCTTCCCAATTTTTCCTCTACCTCTCTTACTTGATTTTCAAAATCACTATTGAGCTCTTCTATGGTCTCAGGCCAATTCTTATTTTTTATTATTTTTTTTTGGAGGCATTAGAAGTAGGAGCTTTGACTTTGTTGTCTTCTGAGTGTGTGCTTTAATCTTCCTTGTCACCATAGTAACTTTCTATTGTTAGAAACTTTTTTCTGTTGTTTGTTCATCTTCCCAGCTTTTTCTTGACTTTTAAAATTTTGTTAAATTAGGATTCTGCTTTCAAGGTAGAGGGTGCATAGTCCCAAGCTTCTGGAGTTTTGTGCAGCTATTTTCAGAGATACTTCTTGGAACTTGTATGTTTTCAATTCTTCCAAGGTGGTATGATCTAAGGAAAGGTGAATTTACTACTTTCCTGGTCTCTGCTCTGGTCTGTGAGTGATCAAAAATACTCTTTTCTGCCTTGGAACTCCACGATGGTTGCAACCTCTGGTGTACTAGTGCTCCTCCTTGCCCTGGGACTGCCACTTAGGACTGCAAACTGTATTCAAGTTGGACAAAGGAACAGAGTACTTTTGCTTTGCCAGTGCCAGCAAAAAGACCTCTATGATCTCCTTCTGATAAGTTGTTTAACCCTTTTGAAATCTTTGAGCTGAGACCTCCAGAAGTAGTTGCTGCTGATTCAGTGGCTCCCAAAGCCTATTCCAGGTTTGCTGGGGCCAGGTCTGTGCTGACACAGACTATGCTGGATTGTGGTCCATTCTCACCCAGGTGTGACAGACTTACCTGCTGACTTTATAAGTTGTCTTTGGCTGGAAAATTATTTTGCCCCATCCTTTTGTGGGTTCTGCTGCTCTAGGGATTGTTTTATGTATGGCATTAGTTAAAGGTGTTTGGAGGGGATTTGGGAACAATATTCTCTTCATTTTTTCTCAAGCCATTACTCTTAACTATTTTTCTCCAGATTCATTTCTCATATTCTCTTTATAATATTTCTTCATAAAATATAATTGACAGTTCTAAGGAAGAAATTTTTCCTCATGCTCTTTTTGAATTCTCTCTAGTTTCTCTCAAACTATCTCCATTAACCCTTTTCTCAATTTTTCAACTAACTTCCAGTCTCAACTGCCAATATTAAACATTCTATTTGGCTCTTATAGTACAATGCTAGTAACTATAGCATCTGTAGGAGAGGCCTTTGAAATGAGTGTTAAATTTCTCCTTCAAGCCAAAATCTTTCAGTCCTCTGAAAATAATTTGGAAATATATCAAATCTATATATTACATTGCTGTTAAAATACATAATGTATATATCATACTGCAAACCATTTGACTGGTTTTTAAATGAGAAAAAATACGCTTGCAATAGTAATAATTCGTTGTGGTTCAGGCATGTCCAATTCTTCATGAACTCATGAACCATAGCAGATCATTGTTGCTCATGGGGTTTTCTTGGCAAAGATAATAGAGTGTTTTGCCATTTCCTTCTCCAGTGGATCCAGGGTCATCTTCAGTTGTATTGATCTATATCTTGCCACTGGACCCAGATGCTTCTGGAAGGGAAAGTGAGGAAGGTGACCTTGCACAGTCCTCCCTCACTTCAATCCATTTCACTTGCATGTCATGACATCATATCCCTGATGTCACAATCCTCTTTGAGAATGAAGGACAAACAATAATTTCTGTGAGTAAAGCTGGCCCACAGTTTGGAATTGGTCAGTTGGAAGACTCCTTCCTCCCTCTCTCCCTCTCTCCCTACCTTGTTTCCTCCCTCATTCCTTCCCTCCTTTCCTCCCTCCCTTTTTCCTCCTTTCCTCCTTCCCTTGTTTCTTCCCTCCCCCTCCCTCTTTCTCTCCCCCTTCCTCCCTTCTTTCTTTCCTTCCTTTCTTCCTTGCTTGCTTCCTTCTTTCCTCCTTCCTTCCCTCTCTCCCTTTCTCCTTCCCTTCCTTCCTTTTTCCCTTCCTCCCTCTCTCACTCCTTTCATTTCTTCCCTCCCTCCATCCATTCCTTCCTTCCTTCCTTCTTTCTTTCTTCCCTTGTTTTCTCCCTCCATCCACATAGGATGTAATATCCTTACCAACAGATGCTTTTTTTATTAAAGCTTTTTATTTGCAAAACATATGCATAGGTAATTTTTCAACATTGACCCTTGCAAAGCTTTCTGTTACAAATGTTTCCCTCCTACCTCCCACCCCTCCCCTAGATGGCAGGAAGTCTAATACAAGTTAATTATGTTAAAATATTTGACAAATCGTATATGTGTATATATATTTATACAGTTATCTTACTGTACAGAAAAAAATCTGAGAAGGAAAATATAATGTAAGCAAACATCAATAGCAAATGTGAAAATGCTATGTTGTGGTCCAGACTCAGATCCCACAGGCCTCTCCCTGGGTATATATGGCTTTCTTCCTCACTGAACAACTGGAACTGGTTTGAAACATCTCATTGTTGAAGAGAACCATGTCCATCAGAACTGATCATCATATAGTCTTGTTGTTGCTATGTACAACGATCTCCTGGTTCTGCTGATTTCCCTCAGCATCAGTTCATGCAAGTCTCTCCAGGTCTCTCTGAAATCATCCTGCTGGTCGTTTCTTATAGAACAATAATATTCCATAACATTCGTATACCATAATTTGTTCAACCACTCTCCAACTGATGGGCATCCATTCAGTTTCCAGTTTCTAGCCACTACAAAAAAGGGCTGCCACAAACATTTTTGCACATGTGGGTCCCTTTCCCTCCTTTAAAATCTCTTTGGGATATAGGCCCAGTAGAAACACTGCTGGGTCAAAGGGTATGCACAGTTTGATAGCTTTTTGAGCATAGCTCCAAATTGCTCTCCAGAATGGTTGGATCCGTTCACAGTTCCACCAACAATGTATCAGTGTCCCAGTTTTCTCACATCCCCTCCAACATTCGTCATTATCTTTTCCTGTCACCTTAGCCAATCTGACAGGTGTGTAGTGATATCTCAGAGTTGTCTTAATTTGCATTTCTCCAACAGATGCTCTTAAATGCACTTTTAGACCCTCCCAAGATATGTTGGAGCTTACTGACTAGATTTCTTTCTTAAGAACTAGGCCTTAGACAAAAACCAATTTGATTCTAACTGGTCACCAAGAGGTCCTAGATCAAGCCCTACATGGCATTGTTTGAGTCCTGATTGACTCAGATTGAATGTAAGTAGCAGTCATTTCAGTTTTGGTCAGAAACCCTGAGAGTCTTCCCCTCCCAGATTCATTTATTTAGATTTCTTTGGAGTAGGTGAAAGAAGAGATTCTTTGCCTCAGTGTATACCTATCCTTAATCATTGAATGGGCGTGGCCTCTGACAAACCGAGACGCATTGAAGACCTTAGCTTAAAAAAGTCAAAGACTTCCATTGCATCCTGGGCCATCTCTAGTCATCCTGGGTATTTCACCCAGGTGGTTCTGGAGGGGAAAGTGAGGCAGGTGGCCTTGTCCAGCCCTCCCTCATTTAAATCCAATTCACTTGCATGTCATGACATCCCCTCCTTAATGTCATGGTCTTCTTCAAGAAAAAAGGACAAACAAGGCAAACAGAGCTTTAGTGACTTGTTCAGAATCACACAGGTAAGGATGGATTTAACAAAGATTTTCCTGACTCCAGGTCCAACACTCTATCCATAGAGCCATCTAGTTGCTTCTAATAGTAACAAAAGAATAACACATTTAATAACATTGAAAAGTACATTATGTATAATTCTATTATGTAGCTGAAAGAGTAACTACTCAGCAACTTTACAATTTAACCTATTTAACATGAATTGTTGAATTATCCTAGTTCTATTTTTACTTATTAATCTTTCTCTCTATCTAAATTGATTGACATTATAAACTAACAACTTTTCTAACTTCTGTAGCTTGTTTCATTATCCTAGGGGATTTTATGGCTAAGATTCTAGGCAATAAATATAATGCATAAGTTAGCCCTTTCTCTGACTGATTTGGTAACTTCTTTGGTCCTAGGCAAAATTATTGGGCTTCTGGATGCAGTGTCTGCTTCATTTGGACCAATGCCTCAAGGAAGAGCTTTCAAGGCTAAATGGGAAGCAAGCTGGGCTTCCACATTCTGAAACTATTGTTCAATGTAAACCATTTTCTTTATGGTAATAGTTCTTTTGTATTAACCTATGACATTTCATTTCTTGTCAACATGGGTTTTCATCTCATTTCACTTTCTAATTTCTTCTTCAGTTGATTTATATTCGGTTACATTTTGTCATACCTGATTATCAAATATTTGTTTCAAATTTCTCCAGTGTTCTCTGAAAAGTTTTTCAGTAATATCTTTTCATTTTGCTTCAATTCTTGATAAACTCAATATTGGTTCTTGATTGCATCTTTTAAAATTAAAAAATACATTATTTTATTTTTCCTCAATTACATGTAAAAGTAGTTTTAACATTCAGTTTTTTTAAAGGTTTAAGTTCCAAATTCTATGTCTCCCTCCCTTCCCTTCACTTTCCTGAGATGGTAAGCAATCTGATATAGGTTATACATGCTTATTGCAGTCTAATTTCCAAATCTGATGGTTGTTTCTCAGTCTGTCTCCTTCTTAATGTCTCACTAATAATTGATGCCATCAGTCATCCTTTTCTCCTGAATACTCTCTTTTATGTTGATTTTTGTTGACACTGCTCTCTCCTGGTACTTTCCCTACCTGGCTGGTTGATTGGTGCTGTCCTCTGTCTCTTCTGCTGTGTCTTCATTTTCACCATATCCTCTAAATACAGGTGTACCCTAAAACTTTCTACTGCTCTCTCATATTCTTTCTTTCTACCTACTTTCTTGGTGTATCATCTTTCCCTGTAGGTTTATCTTCCTACAAAGACTATTCCTAGCACTATGCATCTAATCATGATGGTGATGGTGATGATGTTGATGATGACGTCCACCTGCCTGTTGGACATTTTGAAGTGCAGCTCCCATAAACATCTCAAACTCAATATATTCAAAACATCTTTCCCCCAATGCTACCCCTTCCCTTAAGTTTCCTGTTTCTATCAAGGTCACTGTCACACTTTTAATCTTATTCTTTACTCCACATTTCCAATCAGTTGTCAGATCTTACTGATTCTACATCTATGATCTTTTTCACATGTAGCACCTTTCTCCACTCACATAACAATCGCTGCAGTTCAGATCTACATCTTCCTCTCCTTGCCTCTTTCTGTGCTTGGATACATGGGATTGATCTGCTTGTTGACTGCCATTTTTGCATCTGGTTTCTTTTTCCTTCTCAGCTCCTACCCAGATGATATGAAAAGGGGGGAAAAGGTGCTTGGGGCTAATCATAGAAAGACAAAAGTCTTAGTTGATTCAGGAGAACTGGGGAGTGCAGAGATCAAAGAGGCATGGGGGGGGGGGAATCACAACTTTGAAGCCAGAAGGAACGTCAGAGATCAATTAGTCCAATCTTCTCATTTTAAAAATGAAGGAATTTAGGATAGAGTGGCAAAGTGATTTTCCAGTGGCTACAAATGTAGCAAGTAGTAAAGTCAGGGTTTAAATCTACCCCCTCTGCTACTGTATCTACAAAATAAAGAGGGTTGGGTTAATAAAATTACTTTGGTCCTTTCTGAAAGAAGAGTCTTTTGGAAAGGACAGTTTGATTGTGAATGGAGCACTGCTAGGAGTTGAGACGAAGAAGTGAGAGGATGATGTGGCTTTGACAGGAGCAGAAATTCTTCCAACCTTCCTTGTCTATTAAATGGGTCCATCCATGCCTAGACATTTGAGTCCTAGAGAAATTCTCATTATTTAAGCATGCTTTTAACTTTCTAGCTTTACCATTTGCCATAATGAAGTTTCAACATTGGAAATATTGGTTTGATGGTGTTGTAGAATATTGACAATAAGGCATGTGTGTGTGTGTATGTTTATATGTGTAATAACTGCTTGATTAAGTCCATGCAGGATGATACTTGTCAATTATTGCCAAGAGATCCACCTCTCCTATTAACTCCTTTTTCTGACCCTTCTTTTCTCTCTCCATTCTTCTTCTCTTCTCAATCCTGACTCTAGATTTGAAGCCTGGCAGCTCTCCTGGAGAAATTGCCTGTAGGCGTCATCTCTGTGTACGGTTTCCCACTTGTAGTCCACTTGTACACTGGTGGAATATTTCTAATTAGCTGATCCTGATGCTGTTTGCTTGTTGCTGTTTTGCTGCTAATGAGTCTAACGGGAAACACGTGGGGGTTGAAGCGCTTGCCCAAGACTAACTCACTATGTCCTGAGTGCCTTAAAATGTAGGGCTCTTGGATCTATGCCGAGTCAGCTGGCGCTCTAGTCTGCTCACGTCCCATTGTTGCTTCCTTCTCTCCACCCCACCTCCTCCCAAGGAGACTCCCATTGCCTGGGAATGTTAATGATTCCTTCATGCCAGTTTCACACATGTGGGGTGACTCCCAAGGGTGTGTGTGTATGAAGTTCCCTCTTATAAAATGGGATCTGGCTTCATTCCTCATACCACCACCCCTCAAATTTTAAATACAATAGAACAGTGAGTTCTTAACCTGGCTCTTTCCAAATACCTGACTAACAAGACTAACTGAACATTAGAGATATGGAGAAGATTCAGTACTTACTGGTACTCTCCACAGCCAAGTTCTCTCACATGTCAACCCATCCTTCTCTCTTTCCATTTGTCTGTGTACCCACCTACCTTGGCCCCTCTCCCTATGCCCTCAACTTTGGTTGCTCCACTGCAGGTGTAGATGATGACACCCCCCCTCTTTCCTTAACTCCCATGCTATCTCTCCATCTGGGCCTCTGTCTCCTTCTCTGGGTTTTTGTATCTGTCTTTCTCTCTATGAGTTTGCCAATTCTGAAGGGAGATTTATGTGTTTGTGTGCCTGTAGAGACAGCTTTTGTTGAGCCTGCTGAATGTGGCTCTGAGGTAAGGAAAGACTGTATGGGTTATGGGTGAATTGGGATGAAGATGGAAGCGGGGAGCAATGTACTGTTGATAGCTGTTGCTTTTGGAAGGACTTCCAGACTTCATGGGGGTCTTTTCCCTCTCCCCCTATGGGGGGGTATTCTTATGCCTGTGGAGAATTTCCCTGGAAGTCTTTTGGACTCTGGGAGTTATACTATAAGGGACCAGTTTCACTGGGTGAGTTTTGGGGAAAACAGCAGACAGACCCCCTGCAACTTATTGGGAAGGATCTTGGTACAGGATTCCCTAGAGGAGCTTGGGTTTTTGACAACTGGAAGGCCCAGCTTAATGAGGTTCAGGCTATTCTGAGGGGGGAACCTTCTTCCATCTCAAGTTCAATCTGCCCTTGTAATAATATACATATACACACACAAACACACATGGACACATAAACATAGAGATATGCATATATACACATAGAATATAGACACATACATGGACATATACAGATACATACATAAATATATACATGTAAAATATACCTTTTATGAGAGTAGAACAGAGGGATGGTAGAAAGATGGCTAGGAGGACCAAACATTTCCTCCAATAGGTAGTTAGGAGATGCAGTGGATAGAGTTCTGGGCCTGGAGTCAGGAAAATTCATCTTCTCGAGTTCAAATCTTGCCTCAGACACTTCCTAGCTGTGTAACCCTGGGCTAATAACTTAATACTATTTGCCTCAGTTTTCTCATCTGTAAATGAACTGGAAAAGGAAATGGCAAATTTAGTCTAGTACCTTTGCTAAGAAAACCCCAAATGGGGTCACAGAGAGTTGGACATGACTGAAACCACAGGAAAGGAAGTATGGTCCTGGATCTTGGATCCATCAGGAGCAAGAGATATGGCATCTTGTTCTCTCTGTACCCTCCACCTCTAAAGACTCTGCTAGTCCTTGGAATTTTATAATGTAGATATATCTTCTTTCTCGCCACCTGTCCCAAATGGTTGTTAGAGACAAAACTTTGTGTTACTTCTCCTGGCTTTCTTTGCATCTCCCTTTCTGGGGTAGCAAGTTTGACCATCCCTGGGTATCTGAGCTATGTAAGATTTAGGAAACTGGATTAGTCCACAGGATTATAATTTTAAATCTGGAAGAGATCTTATGACCATATTATCCAATTCTCTCATTTACAGATGAGAAAACTGAGGCCCATAGTTCTAGTGTCATTTAAATGATGAAAGATCACATAGGTAGTAGATGGCAGAGCTGGAATTCAAATCCAGGTCACCTGGCACCAAAGCTAGTGTTCTTTCCACCGTCCCAGGCTGCCTTCAAGTTGAATGTGTGACTTTATCTGTCTTCCTTCCGTTAGCCCTTTTGCCTGGGCAACAGACAAATTCTGTGGTACTCAAGTTTGACACCCCTCAACCAGCAAAGAAATTCTGTCCTCTGCTCTGCCTAGGGAGAGGTGATGGGATCTAGGGTGAAGATGCCCAAGTTCCAATCCTTTCCACATTCCTAGGTTACTTGGGATTTAAGGGCTCCATGGAATTCAAGGGAAATAAAATGATGTGGGTTATATAATCCTGTCTCTGATGCTTACTTTTTGTGTGATTGTGGGGTAAATCACTTAGAGACCATGAGCCTCAGTTTCCTCATTTGTAAAATGAGTGGGTGGGACTAGATGTACTCTAAGATTCCTTCCAGTCCCAGATTGCTGATCTTATGATTGAAGACGTAAATAACAGATAAGCTCTGCTGCTCTGAATCTATTTACATAAGAGATGGAATCTGGGCTCCAGACATTTACTAGCTGTGTGACCTTGGGCAAGTCACTTAACCCTGTTTGCCTCCATTTCCTCATCTGTAAAATGAGCTGGAGGGGAAAAAAAAGGCAAATAAAGCATCTTTGTCAAGAAAACCCCAAATGGGGTCACAAAGAATTGGACACAACTGAAAACAACTGAACAACAAAATTGGGGAGGAGTGTGTCTGTGAGGGCATCTCTGAGAACTGAGATTTGGATTAGGAACAGCCTCCAAAGTATTCCCATCAGTGGGAATGGGCTGCTCCCTTCTTGCCCCAAGGCCTCCCAGCCAGCTTCAACATCTCAACATTTGTTAATGCAATTACTCTCCTGCAGTGGAGTCCATGTTCAGGATCAGGGGGCCAAGATCTGACTCACACCCTCCCCTTCCTTCCCTCCTCCAGCCGCCAAACGGTAGAGGCCGAGTCAGCCTGCCAGACCGAGTCTGCAAAGAGCTTGCAGGGCCAGGAACGGCATCTTTCTCTCATTAGAGGCTTTTATGTGAATACAACTGCTATTTTGGAGCCGGGCTTTTGGCTGGCCCTAAACTCTGGAACACTGTTTCCAGTCCTTCCCAAGGTGCTGCCCTCCTTGTAGTGGGAAAGTGTGGGGGGGTGTCTCTGCAGCTAGATAGTGATTCCCTCCTGTAAACCCACAGCTATGCCATATATTGGCCAGGTCCTTCATGACAGAAGCCCAAGGAAGAATTTGGGGTGAGGGAGGGTTAATGGTAAACTTTATTTTTCTGTGTGTGAGGAGAATAATGAGATTAAAACCATCATAGGTACACAGCTGGACAGGAATTCAGAATCAATATACTTCATTTCCTTATTTTATATATGAAGGAATTGAGCTGTGAAAACTGAGTGACTTGTCTAAAGTTGGCTTCCAGAGAGCCATGGATTTAGAGTTGGGAGGAATATTAGAGATCAAACTCCCTCATTTTAAAGATTCAGAAATCAAGGCCCCAAGCAACTAGGTGACTTTTCCAAGAACACACAAATAAGTAACAGAGCTCAGATCTCAACCCTGACTCTCTATGAATTTGACCCTCTTTCCACTGTGCCCCAAAAGTCTTCCATTGGAAAACAACAGATGACTTGGATGAGGGTCCCTGGGAAGCTTCTTGGAGATAAGGATGAGGCAGAATCCATGTACGAAACATAAAATAGCTGAGGAAAGCTCCTGCAGGTGAAACAGGAGAATATTGCCATCTGATCTGAAAGAGCAGCTGAGTGTGGCAGTAGGTACAAGGTTCTCATGCTAAGTCACTGTATTTCCATACAACAGCCTTGGAAATAGTGACTTGGGATGAAAATCATGAGGTCTGGAGATAAAAAACCTGTTAAAAATCTAAGTTTCATGGTTCAGAATTCTTGTCTGTTCTTCATTTTCAAAGAGGACCAGTGACATCACAAGGATGAAGTCTTGACTTGCCTGTGAATTGGATAAAAGAGAGGCAAGAACCCTAGGAATCTTTGTACATAAGAGATGGAATCTGGGCCCAGACACTTTCACCTACATCCTCACCTCTAGAAAAGTGGGCTCTTATCTCTGAAACCACTTTGGGCTCTGATAGGCCAAGTTTGGCTTATTTTACCCAGCTCCCCAGCACTTTTCAGACCTCTTTTGCACTCCCCTTCCCCTTAGAATGTAAGCTCCTCGAAAGCCAGTACTCTTATTTGATTGTATTTGTATACCCAGAACTCAATACAATGCCTGGAATATAAAAACTTGATAAATTATCTAGCTATCATCTATATCATTTTGTCATCTATCTTCATCTTCATCATCATCATCTCTCATT
Organism: Myrmecobius fasciatus; assembly: GCA_023553655.1. Lineage (NCBI taxonomy): Eukaryota > Metazoa > Chordata > Mammalia > Dasyuromorphia > Myrmecobiidae > Myrmecobius > Myrmecobius fasciatus. Next base: position 10,204 of record JAJPUD010011246.1, on the reverse strand, counting down.
ATCCATGTCTATCATCTATCTGAAAGAAAAGGAAAATGGAAAGGGAGAATATCATAAGAGAGTGGTTATCAATAAAAATGGGATAGCAAAACTGTTTTCAAACATCCTTCTGGAGCTAGGCAATTGTCTATCATGTCTTGATAGCAACTCTTTTCCCCTTACCTCTAAAGTCCTTTCCAAGGTTCCAGTTCTAAATCTATGATTCTATGATAATCTTTTTTGTCCTCCTAACTTCATGGATTTCCCATCCTTCTCTCTGGTTCTGATAATCTAGTGCCCTATCCTATCCAAGTGAGGAAAGAAGGGCTTGAAAGCTGTCTCCCTTTCTTGTTTGCTCCAGAGGTACTTGAGGGGATTATAGGAGAAACTTTTCCCCAGTGAGAAGCTACTTCCAAAATCTCTCTAGGCCAGTGGTTTCTGAGTTTGGGCTCTTCCCAAAGGTAAAAGTTTTTTGTGGAAAGTCTGAGTAAAACCATATTCAGCTGCTTTAGAATTGTGTAAAGAAGAGATGGGGGAGGAAGAGGGAGAAAAGGTTATTATATTCTGCTTTAAAAGTAATTTCAGGGGCTTTATTTCTTTCCCCTCTAGTTGTGCAGCTGATTCCAAAGCACTGAGCTTGCAAGACTAAAATGTTCCCCATTTTCAGCCTGCTTCAAGGGAAAATACCCTGTTGAGGTGGGGGGGGAGTGATGGAGAAAGAGAGTATTCAGAAATATTTCAAGTTATGAATGGTTGGAGACCAAAATTTGCACGTGGGCAGAGGGAGGTTATGCCAGGGCTCCACTTTTTGAATGCCTTGCAATTTCCCATGCTGGTCTGGGAAGTCACGTTTCATGTTGTTTTTTGGCAGAGAAAGCAATGCATGTGAATTGGTGAAGACTAATTCTTCCCCTCAAATCTTTCCCCCATCCAAAAAAAAAAAAAAAAAAAAGCTTTCATACCCTCTAGTGGCTAGATATGAGAGTTAAGAAGATTCTGATAAATATTTTAAATTTTGATGACCATAAATCAAAATAAGTAGTTGCAGTGGAAGTCCATATCAGGAAGACTTGAATTCAAATTCTACCTGAGTTACTTACATTCTGTGTGATCCTGGACAAGTCATTTAGTTAGTCTGCCTCATTTTTCTTATCTGTAAAATGGGTTAATTTTATCATCAACCTGCCAGGGTTGTTGTGGAAGATGAGATACTATTTGTAAAGTGCTTTGTAAACCTTAAACTGCTATATAAATGCTAGCTAGCTAGATATTACTAGTAACAGCAGCAGCAGCAGTAGGAGTAGTAATAATGATAGTGGTAGAAGTTGTAGTAGCTAACACTATATATCCTCACATTTCATTGTGTTCTGGGAATATCAATTAAACCTGATATTGTCTTTGTCCTCAAGACGGCTTATCTTCTATCTTATCTATCTTATCTAGTTGCAAGAACCATGAATTATTCAAGTCATTACACACAGAACAACTGGAAAACAATAAAAGATTGTAAAGAATTAGAATTTAGGTGGTGTAATGCTCCATAAAGTAGATACTAGTAGAGGAAGGTGATGGACTTGGGACTTGGCTCTATTAAAAACTAATGGTCTCATTGTCAAAAACAAGATTGGCTTATAAACTGTCTTCTTTGGAGAAAGATGATTGTTAGGAAGTCTGACTGAAAACTGGCCAATTGATTATAGAGTATTGAAGAAAGAAAGAGAAGGAGGAGGGGAGAAAGAGAAGGACTTAAGGTTTATCTCTAAGACATATCTGCTGTCAGGGCTTCTTAAACTTCTTCCAATTGGAGTTCCTTTTCTCCTGAGAAATTTTTATGTGACTGAGGGTATACACATAATGTATAAATCAAACATTTAATGATAATAAATCATGATTTTGTAATCCCTACATTCAGTTATGAGACTCCACATGGGGCTGCAAGCCACAATTTAGGAAGCTGGATCTTCTACCACTTGGCCTGATGATTGTATTTTGAATTGGCCAGTTGGGGTCTCCAATAGATGGCTGCTTTTTGCAGCATAGGACAGGGGGGTAGTAAGTAGTCAGTTCATGTTGGAAGTAAGCAACAAATAGGCCAATTTGATTTGCAAGATAGAATCCTTGGGACAGAGAGCTGTCAAATTTTGTGATTGGGGAAACATTTAGGATTAAAATGGCTTGTTTATCTAAATTCTCTGCAGATTGGAAGGCAAAGGTTCTTAAGAGGTGGGAGTGGGAGTGAAGAAGGTGGCCTGGGTCTATAACCTGAAGATGAGTTATTCTTGAGGACCTGTTATTTTCTGGATCTCCTCCTAATTGGTCATTTGGTTCTCTGTGATTTCATATCTAACACACATTTAGAACTGGAAGAGACCTTAGAGGCCATCTGGTCTAAATTCTAAATTAGTTTTTCAGATAAAGAAATTGGGGACCAGAAAGCACACATGATTTGCCCAGATCACACATATCATTAGCAATAAACATAGGGTACCATGTTAGGTACTTGGGATATAGAGAGGCATATATACAATCCCTATGGACGTATGATCTAGTTGAATTTAAAGGATAAATTCATAAAGTGACAAATGACAAAATAAGACCATATATGCCAAGACCTAAATGAATACTAGAGTGAAGCATTCAGAGGATAGAGATTTTATTGTTTAGCACTGGGGTGGTCAAAGAAATTTTCACGACATACATGAGAACTGAATTAGACCTTGAAAGAAGATTTAGACAAATAATGAAGAGTGAGGATATTCTAGGCAGGGAAAGCAATATGAGCAAACTCTAGAAAGTGAAAATCCATAGAATATAATTGGGAAACAATGAGTAAACTGATTTGGCAGATTGGAAGATTTTAGTGGAATACATTGGCTGCAAAAGAAGGTGGGAGCTAGATTGTAGAGGGCCTCAAATGCCAAGCTAAGGATTTGAGCTTTATGCTGCGGATAATGAGGAGTCTTTGAAGGTTTTTGAGAATAATATCTTGAGAAAACTGAACTCATATCATCACATAGGACGGGTAGGAGAGGAAAGAAAAACTAGAATCATGTTCCCTTTATAAGGATACTTGGTAGAGGAATTTTATATTAAGATCTTAGAAGAGTATGGACTTGGATGGTTCCAGAGGCCCTTCTCATTCTAGGAGAATGGCTGGAGAGATCATCATTGTTAAGAAATATTCTCTTTTTGACTTCCCTGGGAATCTTGACTAGTCTGGAGATGTTAAATCTTCTCCAGGATGTCCAGTTTAATATACTCTTTGATTAAACCTGAACATTAACATTGATCTGGGTCAGAGGAGGCAGGGATAGGGAGAGGGTGTTTTTCACCCCTGTGTGCACTTCAATATATTGGCTTCTGACCAGTTGGCAGCAACTTGGGCTTGGCAAGGTAGTGAGGGGCAGTGTACTCATGTGATTCTGATTGGTTGGTTTGTAATTAGGAACATGCAGGAGAGAGGAATTTATGGGCTGTGAGGTCTTATGGTCCCCTGAGAAAGCTGAATGCAATGAAGAGAAAGTGTGACTGGTATTTGGAGATGGAGTCTTGGCCTGAAGCCAAAAATTTAGTACCTCAGTCTGGATGATGATCCATAAAGCATCTTCTTTATTTGGTCTACTGTTTGTCTTGGGGGCAGAGGAAGCTAATGCTGAAGGATGTTGAGGAACTGGATATAGATCTTTCCTTTCTTAGCTACTGGCTGTCTACCCCACTCTGTGGTAAGCAAGGACTTGAGACCCCTATTCTCTTGAAGATTCCTTTTAGAAGACTTGTGAAGTATTCTAGTCAATCCTTTTTTTAGCGATTGACTCAAGGTAAATTAGTCAGTTAGGGCTGAAATAAGTCTCCTGACTACTAATCCAATGCAAATAATAATATCTAACATTTATATAATGATTTGGGGAATTAAGTGGTACAGTGGCTTAGAATCAAGAAGACTCATCTTCATGGCTTTAGAGACTGACTAACTATGTGACCCTGGGAAAGTCACCTTACCCTATTTGCCTAAGTTTTCTATCTGTAAACTAAGTTGGAGAAGAAAATAGAACCACTCCAGTATTTTTTGCCAAAAAACCCCCAAAAAACAGAAAAACAAAAAAACCCCAAAAAACAGAAAACCAAAATGGGGTCTGAAAAAGTTGGACACAATTGAAATGACTAAACAAAGATGTTTAATAAAAAAGGTACCAACTTGCATGAGTAGAGGAATCTGGGAATTTTCCATACCAAAAAAAACCCAAAGGCCTGGTAGTGAGCATGCCATGTATGTCTTTATCTCAGTCATTAACACAAATATTTAACAGTATTAGACTAAATACATTTCTCTGGGACTCTACCAGATACCTATTTCTAAGCTTATGTCAAACTATTATTGACTGCTTTTAGGTGGAGACTTTCAATCAGTTTTGAATACACTGAACCATGCTATTGTTTAGCCCTCATCTCTCCATCTTAGATATATATGTAGGCACCTCCTGAAAATATAAAGTGGAACCATATATATATATATACATGTATACATACACACACAGAGAAGAACCACTTTGTTGAATTTTAGGTAACTCTTGTCTAAAATATTGACTTGATTTGTCAGTTACATTGTCAAAAAAAATTAAATTAGGTTGATCAAACATGACCTCTTGATGAAGCTAAGCTGTCTTTTTGTGATCACCATAACTTTTTCTAGAAATTCACTTGCTAAGCCATTAATGATACATTCTAGAATTTTACCAGGAATCAAAGTCAAGCTCACTGATCCATAGTTTTAGAATGCATTCTCTTCTCTTTTTATAACAAATTTTAATTGATATCTTTTGTTTTTAAACATCTTTATTTCCTAGTATATTCTCTTGCCTCATAGAGAGTCATCCTTTATTTAAAAAAGAAAAAAAGGAGCAGCTAGGTGGTGCAGTGGATAGAGCACCAGCCCTGAAGTCAGGAAGACCTGAGTTCAAATCTGGTCTCAGACACTAAACATTCCCTAGCTGTGTGACCCTGGGCAAGTCACTTAACCTCACTTGCCTCAGCAAAAAGCAAAAATATATATAAAGGAAAGAAAAAAATTTCAGCAAAACTCATGGTAGCAAGTACATTCTGGTCCCATTCTCTAAGGGGCCAGTATACTTTTCTCTTGGGGTGAAGTGAGATATAGGTGGGTGTTTATTTCTCTGCTTTTGGTTCAAGCCCCTACTCATGATTCTAGCACACCAATTCTATTAGACATTTTATTTTATCAGGTGGCTTTTATAAAGGGTTTTATTTATCTTATAAATCTAGCAAGAACAAACAAAGATATCCCCTGCTACTTTGGTGGTATTTAGGTGTGCATAATTTCCTCTGTACCACTTTGGTCTCTGGGTGGGAAGGAAATTATGTTCATAATTTAGCTCAGTTCTTTCGCACCCCATCAAGTTCACTTCTAAAAGTGAAATTACTGTCAGTTTATGCGAGGCTGGGGCCCTGAAGCTCATTTCAAATGATCACTCCAGGTAACCTCCAGGCAGGACTGACTGTAATAACCTGCACTAAATTCCTGGATTCCTGTGGTTCTCACTGCCAGTCTCTCAATTTCCCAAGCTCAGAAATTTCACTCTTTAATACTGGTAGCAGCTAAATCTTGTGGGATCCTGACTATGGCTCCATAGTATTTGAATTATTTCTTTCTGGATATTTAACAATATTTTCTCCTTAAACTGGAAACTCTGGATTTTAACTCCAATATTCTTGGGAGTTTCCATTTGGGTATTTCTTTTAAGAGGTAACCATTGGATTCTTTCAATTTCTGCTTAGTCCTTTGTTTCTAAGATATATGGAAAGTATTTCTTTATAATTTCTTGAAATATGATCTTTTTCTATTCATGCATTTCAGATAATCTGGTAATTCTTAAATCGTCTCTTCTCGATCTATTTTCTAGGTTAGTCATTTTTCTTATGAAATACTTCACATTTTTTCAGTCTTATTTTATGATTTCATTATGTTTCATGGAGTCATAATTTTCCACTTGACCAATTCTAATTTTTAAGGAATTATTTTTCTTAGGATTTTTGGTGCCTCTTTTACCAAGCTGTTAATTAATTCTCTTTTCATAATTGTCTTGCCTAGTTATCATTTCTTTCCCCATTTTTCCTCTACCCCTATTAATTCATTAAAAATTTTTTTTTACCTTTTTTAATCTCCCTTTAGATCTTCTAATAATTCTTGGATTTGTGTACAACCTGTATTTTTCTTTGAGGTTTTACTAAGGGTGTTTTCAGGTCATTGTCTTCTGTGTTTCTGCCTTGAATTTCTTTGTTACCATGTTACTACAGTAGTTTTTAATAGGCAGGGTCTTTTTTTTTTTTTACTGTTTGCACATTTTTTTCACCTTCTTCTTTTTGGACTTTATATTAAAATTGGGCTCTGTTCTCTTAGAGGGATGACTGGCTTGAGCTTTCCTTTATTATGTTCTTCTGCTTTCATAGTTCTACTTGGGAGCCTAAGGGTTTTTGATGCTTCCAAAGTGGTGTGATCCAAGTAGAGGTCTGGTCACTTTCTCTGGTCTTTGCTTTTCTCCTTAACCAGGTACACTCCCTGATCTTTCCTGACTGCTTCTCTTTATCCTGGAACTGTTTTCTGGAACTGGGTAATAAGTGACATAGCTGGTAAATGGCTGCTTAAATATACTCAGTGCTAGCACAGGGGGCCCCTGAGTTTCTGACCATGTGTTCAGTCCCCTTACCACACCTAGGCACAGGTACTGCTGCCACCTGCCATAATCTATATGGGACTACTTCCTCTGTACCTTGTTTTTGGCCAGCCCCTACCCCAATATCCACAAACCTCTCTTCCTGTCCTCCTAAGCTGTTATAGACTAGTAAAATGACTCATTTTCCCTTAGCTTTTTCACTCAGAATTCTGTTTGGTGTTTTCTGTAGTTATTTTGTAGGAAAGGTTTGGGAGGAGGTTTGGTAATTGTGGTCTTTCATTCTGCTATTTTGACTCTGCACTGCCCCATCATTTCTATATCATGTCTCTGCATTAAAATTGTAATGTGTTTTCTAAATTCTTTATCTGTGTCTTTCTTCCGCATAAGAGATCTCTAACATTTGCTTGAAAATATGACTTCCTGCATTTTCTGTTATGCACTATATCTTTCAACTCTGGTATCTAGATGTCTTCATCTGTGTGTATTTCATTAATATATAAATATTTCCATCTTCCCTTTACTTCTCCTATTTCTGTTGAATCAGGAATTCCCTTTCATTGTTATATTCATAATCTTGGATTCTATCCCATTGGGTCTCTATAATATGTATGAGATCAAATGTTCCTCCTTGCATTCACATCTTTAGCTGACCAATCTTGTGAATAGGACATCCATTTTGGTCACCTGGTGTGAAGGAGGCTTAATGACTCAGAGTCCCTTTTACTCAAGTTGGAAGGTACGTTTTTCTGGCCCTTTAGGGCCGATCTAGACTTACCATGTTATTGCTTAAGAAAGCTCCATCCTACTCATGTGGCTCAATCCTCTCTCTTTCTCTCTCTTTCTCTCTCTCCCCAGCTGTCTGTGAGCCACCATGTCAAAACAAGGGTTCCTGCAGTCGGCCCCAGCAATGTGTCTGTCGTTCTGGTTTCCGGGGCAACCGCTGTGAGGAGGTCATTCCTGAGGAGGAGTACCACCCCCAACCTTCATGGCCAGTGCCTTGGTCACCAGTGGGTTTGCCCAGCCTCAGCAGGAGTAGTGGGTTGAGAGAGAATCCTGCCTCAGTGGTACAGTCCCCAGTGTTGCAGAAGTTACCAACTGGGTACGTTTTCCTTTTTTCATTGTAGGCACAGATGCCATTCTTTCCAAACTGCTTTTTACCCCATTTCTAGGATGCCCTTTTCCTTTTGTGTCTTATGCAGTCTTTGGTGGACAGTGTAAAGCTCACAGTGCTACCTAATTTTACCCCTTCATTTTATAGATGATGAGATAGAGGCCCTGAGGCATTAAAGTATGTCCCAATTCACACAGATAGTAAGTGGAAGAACTGGGATTTGAACCCAACCATACTGGATAGAATACAGTCTTGAACTCAGAAAGAATTGTTCCATTTCAAACACTTATTGTATTATTACAGGTAAACCATTTAATTTCTCTGGGCCTCAGTTTCCTCATCTGTAATATAAGGGCTAGATGGCCTCTCTGGTCTCTTCTAGGTATATATTAATGATTCTACAATTTATTGATTCTAAAATTAGTGCTCTTTGCATGGTAACCTGTCTGTCTGTCACATCTATTAGGTGGCAGAATGAGTCCTCTGGTTCCCAATCCATTGTATTGTGCTGATAAAAATATCCAAAACTTTCACTGCATAAAAAACACAATGATAATTTCTCTCTATGAGCCAACATCACCTTTTTAAAAATAGCAGTGCATTTTTCCAAATACATGCAAAGATAGTTTTCAGCATTCACCTTTGCAAAACCTTGTATTTCAAATTTTTCTGTCCCTCTTTCTCTCTCCTCCTCCTCCCCAAGACAGCAAGCAATCCAATATAGATTAAGCATCAGCACTTCTTCTAAATATATTTCCATATTCATCATGCTGTGCAAGAAAAATCTGATCAAGAGGGGGAAAACTGTAAGAAAGAAAAAAAAACAAGCAAACAAACACCACCAACCAAAAAAGCATAATAAACATACTATGCTTTGATCTACATTCAGTATCCATAGTTCTCTGTCTAGATGCAGATGGCATTTTCCATCCCAAGTCTATTGGAATTGTCTTAAATCACCTTATTGTTGAAAAGATCCATATCCATTATAGTTAATCCATATATAATCATTACATAATCTTGTTACCATGTACAATACTCTCTTGGTTCTGTTCACTTCACTCAGCATCAGTTCTTTTCTGAAATCAGCCTGCTCACTTCTTATAGAATAATAATATTCCATTGCATTCATATACTATAACTTAATTGATGGGCATTCCTCAATTGATGGGTATCTACTCAGTTTCCATTTCCTTGCTACTACAAAAAGAATTGCTATAAATATTTTTGCACATGTGAGTCCCTTTCCCTCCTTTAAAATCTCTTTGGAATATAGACCTAGTAGAAACCCTGCTGGATCAAAGTCACCTACTCTTTAAGACTCAGTTTACATTTTCTCTCCTAAGTATGCATGTACCCATATGTATATATTCATATACACATATATATTTATGTATATACCTTTTCACATTACCCTCAAATTATTAATTATTAGTGATTTATGAATGTGTGCCATTTGCCTTACTACACTGTAAGTTCCTTAGCACAACCTTGTCTTTGACTTCTTAGTATTCCACATGATGCTTTGCTCTTATCAGACACTGTCTGGACTGGTGTTGCTCTGGACCACTTAACATCTGCCTTCTTGTGCTAACTCTATCCCAAACTGAGGTGCTGAAAGATAGATAGACAGGTGTGCAGGAGATAAAAACACAAACAAGCAAGGTAATTCTTGTCTTTAAGAAGCTTACATTCTAAATGGGGAAGGCAATACATAAAGGGGTGTCAGAAAGGAGGGAGACTTGGTGAGATGTGAAGGCTTGGTCCCCAGCAAAATAAAATGAAAGCTCACCTAGCAGAACAAGAGGCCTCAAAGGTGCTCTCTCTCTCTCTCTCTCTCTCTCTCTCTCTCTCTCTCTCTCTCTCTCTCTCTCTCTCTCTCTCTCTCTCTCTCTCTCTCTCTCTCTCTCTCTCTCTCTTTCTCTCTCTCTCTCTCTCTCTCTCTCTATATATATATATATATATATATATATTTATATATATATATGTATATATATATATCTGTATCTATATCTATATACCATTCATATATGGTTCACTTGGAGGTAGAATAGTTAGTTCATTACAAAGGAGAGTTTCAGATTTGGGGAAGAGGAAGTAATAGGGGACCAAAGGAGAATGCTCAAAAAGAGGTTGCAAAATCACCCATTTAAAGTTTTCTATTTTGTGCAAGGAACCAGCTGATAATACTATGGCTATTAATCCTGTATGCTGTCCCAAATCTTTTTTTTTCCTCCATGAGAGATGTTTCAAGTTTTCCAAGTGGTCCCCATTCCCCTCTAGGTTTCATAGATACATAACTACCATGATGTTCTTAATGACTTTAAGGCTCCAGGCTTATGCTGTGTCATACTGCACTGGACCCTTGATGCCATGAAATCTGGGAAAGTCCAACCAGGCCCCATCAGCTGTGTTTTGCTTTGGG
>JAJPUD010011245.1:0-50659 GCA_023553655.1 Myrmecobius fasciatus | reverse complement strand
TAGCAGACTGGATTAAAAGCCAGAATCCTACAATATGTTGTTTACAAGAAACACATCTAAAACATAGAGATACATACAGAGTGAAGGTAAAGGGCTGGAGCAGAATCTTCTATGCTTCAGGTGAACAAAGAAAGGCAGGGGTAGCAATCCTTATCTCGGATCAAGTAAAAACAAAAATAGATCTAATTAAAAGAGATAAGGAAGGAAACTACATTTTACTAAAGGGTTCCATAGACAATGAAGCAGTATCAATACTTAACATATATGCACCAAGTGGTATAGCATCCAAATTCCTAGAGGAGAAGTTAAGAGAGATGCAAGGAGAAATAGACAGTAATACTATACTAGTGGGAGATCTCAACCTTGCTCTCTCAGAATTAGATAAATCAAATTCCAAAATAAATAAGAAAGAAGTTAGGGAGGTTAACAAAAGGCTAGAAAAGTTAGGTATGATAGATCTCTGGAGGAAATTGAATGGTGATAGAAGGGAGTATACTTTTTTCTCAGGGGTTCATGGAACTTATACAAAAATTGATCATGTGTTAGGGCATAAAAACCTCAAAATCAATTGCAGAAAAGCAGAAATAGTAAATGCATCCTTCTCAGATCATGATGCAATAAAACTCACATGTAATATAAGGCCAGGAGAAAATAGGCCACAAGTTATTTGGAAATTAAATAATCTAATCCTGAAGAACGAATGGGTGAAAGAGCAAATTATAGACACAATCGAAAATTTCATCCAGGAGAATGACAACAATGAGACAACATACCAAAATTTGTGGGACTCGGCTAAAGCGGTTATAAGGGGTAATTTTATATCTCTAGATGCTTACTTGCGTAAAACAGAGAAGGAGAAGATTAATGAACTGGGCTTACAATTAAAAAAGCTAGAAAAAGACCAAATTACAAACCCTCAATTAAATACCAAATTGGAAATTCTGAAAATTAAAGGGGAGATCAATAAAATTGAAAATAAGAAAACTATTGAATTAATAAATAAAAGTAAGAGTTGGTTTTATGAAAAAACCAACAAAATAGATAAGCCTTTAGTTAATTTGATTAGAAAAAGAAAAGAGGAAAATCAAATTATTAGTCTCAAAAATGATAAGGGAGAACTTTCCTCCAATGAAGAGGAAATTAGAGTAATAATTAGGAGTTTCTTTGCCCAACTTTATGCCAATAAATTTGAGAATGTAAATGAAATGGAGGAGTATCTACAAAAATATAGATTGCCCAGATTAACAGAAGAGGAAATAAATTATTTAAATAGCCCTATTTCAGAAAAAGAAATAAAATAAATAGTCCTATATGCTTAAATTGAAATAAAGGCAGGGATTCCAGTCATGATCTCAGACAAAGCAATAGTAAAAATAAATCTAATTAAAAGAAAAAGAGACAATCAGGAAAAATACATTTTCCTAAAAGTTATCATAGAAAATGAAGTAATAATAATTTTTTTGCTGTAACTTTCTCTTTTAAAAATCTCACTTCTCAAATATATTCTGAATATGAAATAGTAAAATTTATAAAAAATAAGAACCATACCCTAATTAACAAATGGTCAAAGGATATGAATAGAGTTTTCAGAAGAAGAAATTGAAGCTATTATATAGTCATATGAAAAAATATTCTAAATCACTATCAGTTAAAGAAATCAGAATTGTTTTAATTTGCAAGTACCATCTCACACCTATCAGAAATGACAAATACTAGATTAGAGAAAAATAGGTATACTTATGAACTATACAGATCCAACCAATTTGGAACTATGCTCAAAGGTCTGTAAAACTATGTATATTCTTTGACCCAGCAATAGGCTACTAGGTTTGCACATTGGAGATCAAAGATCTTTCTTTGATTTTAAGATCAAAGAAAATGGAAAAAGACCTATAAGTACAGAAGTAATTACAACAGTTCTTTTTTTGTGGTAGAAAAATATTTGGAAATCAAGAGGATGTTCATTAATTGGGGAATGTCTGAACTAAAAGCATATGATTGTACTATTGTGCTATAAAAAAGATGAGATTGATGGTATTAGAAAAATATGGCAAGACCAACATGAACTCATTCAAATTGAGAAAAACTGGAATGTCATTGTGCACAATAACAATACTGTTGTAATGATGATCAACTGTGAAAGACTTGACTACTCTCATTAATATATTGATCCAAGAGAATTCCAAAGGACTATCCATCCAAGAAAGAGAACTGATGAACTCTAGAGTACAAATTTAATTTTTTCACATTATTTTTCTTGCTTTTTTTGACATATGGCTAATATAGAAATGATTTGCAGGTTCACATATAAAATTTGCTTGCCTTCTTCTGACAGAATTTGGAACTCAAATTAAAAAAAAAGTTAAAAATAAGTAAATAAAATTTTTGGGAAATAAATGAATCTCTTCTTGATAAATGGAGCAATTGTGTCAGAGAAAACTTAATCATTAATGTTTTAATCTCTCTTGAATTTCATGTGACTTTTAATCTGTAGAGCAGTAATGTATCATTTTGAAAATTTGAAAGAGATAAGGAAGGAATTAAATGAAATGTTTGTGTTTTTTCCTAGGTATATTTCTAGATGAGCCCTCTAGACTGACTGCCTTTGATTTGATTTAAGTTGATTTCTGTGGTGATCTCAGTGACTAACTTCCTCATAATTCATTAGACTTGCTGTGTGGCTGATTTCATTTATTTATCAAGGTGGCCAAAGGAATAAGCTTGCTTGTTTCACTGTCTGCTTTTCTATGTCATAGCCAGAGATTATATATCTGATTATTTCTTAAATAGACTTCCTTTCAGAATTCTGGTTATGTGATATCATATAATATGAGTAGTAACAGTTCATAGTTCACTTCTATTTTCTTTGTTCATTGACTTCATCCCCTTTCAGTGACTCCATCCCTACCTATAGCAAATCCAATCCAATCTAATTAACTATACATTTATTAAGCTAAATTATATACAAGACACTGAGTGAGGCTCTGTAGATACAGACAAAATGAAAAATACCTTAAGGAATTTTACATTTTTACAACTAGGGTGAAGTAGTGAACAAATTTAACCATTTCTATATAGTTATACTATACAACACACACAATTATTTGAGCATCAAGAAAGTATTAACAAACTAGATGGAGTGGAAGTCAAGGAAGGCTTTCTTTAGGAGTTGTCTTGAACTGAGAACCTTGAAGGAAATTAGAAATTCTAAGAGGCAGAGGTGATCAGGGAGGGTATCCCAGGCACAGGATGCAGTTTATGCAAAGTCCTACTGCAGAAGATGGAATTTGATTTCTTTGAGTAGGAAGTAAGCTAATATGGCTGGAATAGAGGGGACTAAAAGAGGTGGGATATGAAACATACCTGAAAAAGTTGTCCATAGCCTAACTGCACCTAATTGCAAATGACTTTAAAGCAAAGCTGAAGAGTTTATTGCTGAGGCAGTAGGAGCTATTTAAGATATTTGAGCATGGGAGTGACCCTGCCAGCCTTGTGCTTTAAGAAAATTATTTTGACCATCTGTGTGGAGGATGAATTGGAGAGAGGAAAGAAACTGGAAGTTTAAGTAGTGATTCAATAAGTCTGAACTAGGGAGGTAACTGTGTAAATAGAGATGAAAGGATAGACTTGATATATTTTGTGAAAATCTGCAAGACCTAGCAGCTGATTGAACATGGCAGAAGTAGGGATGGGGAAAGGTGAAAAGAGACAGAAGAGTGTGTAGGAAGACAGAGGTTGTAAACCTGGGAAACTGGAATACTGATGGTGCCCTCCACAGAAGTAAGGAATTTAGAAGAGGCTAAGTTTTGGTAGAGTTGGGAAAAGATAATGAGTTCTAGTTTGAGGGGGCCTACAGGACATCCAGTTGGAGATATCCAAGATGTAGATAATGATGTAGGACTGGGACTCAGGAAAGGGATAATATACTCTATAGATCTGGACAGCTCTTTAAGACTAGAAGTTGCAGAACAGATATTGACCTGCATTGGTAGAGGGAGTTTCCTCACTTGGGTTCAATGAAATCATGGGTCTTATCCCCCCAAAAGCAATGTAGTAAATATAAAATTTATAGGCACATTAAAAAGACAAATAATTTGTTCTTGTACAGATTTTAGTAAAATTTCATTTTTGTTTAAAACCTTTCTGAATGAATGAGAAAGCACTCAAAGTATTTAAATATGTACCAAGCTCTTTGTTAAGTACTGAGATATAAAAAGAAAAAAAAAATGACTTCCTCCTCTCTGGAAGTCCATTCAGGGAGATGAGACAAATGATAAGAATTCAAATTCAGGGCCTATTGTCTGGTCTGGGGATTATAGGAATGTAGTGGCAGGATAAGGCCTAGAGAACCTTAGGATACAATGGCACATCAGATGGTAAAACCTGATTTTCTGCTATCATACTTGGAAAGATTGTAATTGATAATTCCCCATTCATCTAAGTGTTATGAGTAACCACTTCACTGCCCACTTAGAAAGTGGGGAGAGGGCTAACAGGTCTGAGTGGATCCAGATAGTGTATGATCAGCTTTTCATGCGCTTTGACTCCCCAGCAAAATTTTAAGTCTCCCAAATGGTCATGTCCCTTTTTTGAAGGGCTGTAAGGGAGGCCATAGTTGTCCAAATAGCAAGAGGGACAGTTAAGGGGAATTGATAGGCCCTAACTGGTGGCTGTTCCTACCTGGTACTCACATGGGAGTTTGGGGGAGAGAGAGAGAAAGGATGTCTGAAGAATACTCCCTGGCAGCTATTTTACTCAGCCAACTCAAATGGGGCCTTAGTTTAATTAAGGGGTGTGCTGGAGATAGATCAAATCAGCTCAGGAGAGATTGTTAAATTTTCAATATGAACATTTAACACCTTGGAAATATGGTAAATGTCAAAAATCAGGGACTGATTTTTTAAATTGGATTTAAATGGAGAAAACAATAATGCAGCTTGAACTTTAAAGTGTGCCATTTTGTATACTTTTTTTCCCCAAGAGAGTTGGTTGCTCAAAATTTAGGAGTACACCCTTGCATGAGAGGGAGAGCTATCCTTGGGAACATTTATGATTGAGTATCTAATGGTTATTAGGAGAAGTAGAACAGAAAGAGAACAGAACTCTGGCATGTGGAGAACCCTAAAGTTTGGGGAAACTCCAGAGAGGATACTTATTGAAAGTGGATCTTCTCCTATGTTGTATGCATAGACCATGGGTTTTATGACTATATTGAGGTAGGCAACAAAAGGCTGGGGGGCTTTGTAATCTGCGCTAATTATCACAGAATAAGATGTTATGGACAACTTTTGCAGTAAACCCACAGATACTTTCTCAGAATTAAGTTTTTTATAAAATACATAAGATTACAAAGGAAACCTTTTTGTATTGAAATAATATTTTAAAAATAAGTTCATGACTGAAACACTCATCTTTTAGAGCATTTTAAAAAGTAAACCAACTCTTAGTTACCTTTTAAAAAAGATATCCTATCACAAATTGTTATCAGTAATCTTTGGAGGACTGTAATGATGAAGCAGCCTTGATGGGTCTATTCACTGAGGATTTATTAAGTTCCTATTATGTATGTACTAAGCACTGTGCTGGATGCAATACCTGATTGACTTACATCTGATTCCCCAGCAGTCTCTGCAAAGAGCAAAGAGAATACTCAGGGTAAAGCTAATGGACCCAATCTGGATGAGAGTATAAGTAGAAAGCAAGTTAGGAGGGTATGTGCCAGGAGCCCTATGGTGGGCAACTTTCTGTTGAGGATGCTTTTCTAAAACGAGATGCACTTATTCTTGATATCAGTGTGCAACTCCTGAGGCCCTTTCAGTGTGGTGGGGTCTACTATAGCCCCTTCACTGGCAAATCTTCAAAAACCCAGTCCTTCTGCCTTGATGTGGATAAGTCATGCAATGGGATTTCAATGAAGTTAAAATAAATGGGTTTTATTTTTGCTACATTTTATTTGGAAACAAGTTCTCTGTGGTTCTACTTTGGATGTTTTTAGTTGGGATGTAGCTCAATTGATCTCTTCTAATGTTATGTTATATTCTGGGGTAGAAAATTAAACACAAAGATCTGTAAGGACCATGTAGGACCTGTAGCATACATGGGTCCAGTAGAGCACAGAAGTATCTTGAAAGAACTGGTCTTGTCACAGCTGTGGTTGAATGTTTGGTCATGAACAACTGTCAGTGGAGAAATGTGAAGTGAGATTGGGGGAATCAAGAGTGTCTACAGGGTAAAGGGGGGATTAGGACGACAGGGAGTAAGGGGATTGTGTCTGGTGTGTAAATCAGGGCACTCAGAGAAAGAAAGTCAACCTTAGATCAATACTCAAGAAGTAGAGCCAATAATCAGGTAATAATCAGAGTGGTTAGAGTTCAAAAAGCTGAAATGAATCCTGGAGGGCCTTCTGTCTGTGCTAGATTCTTTTAATTTGCCTGGATGGTGAAGGTGCTCTGCCTGTATTTGTATCTTTTTAAGAAAGGTTCCTCGTGGCAATGGGCTCCAACTCCAGCTTCCCCACTGCTCTTCTTTCTCTCCTCCACTTCCCAGGATCTCAGATGTGGGAATCCAGGGTCTGAGTATGATAAGATCAATAATGATAGAATACTTTGGGTGCCTTGGGGCATGAACGCATTTTGCTTTTTTTCCCAGGTCCCATCCTTTCCAACTGTGTGTTGGTAAATATTTATGAGCATTTTAAAGTTTAATCTGCATTACTACTAATGTTACATCATTTTACATCTAAACAATAAAACAGATCAAATTCTGATTTATAAAGTTTGCTGATTTCTGAGATGTAAATGCTTATACTAAATTTTTAAAAATAGGATCTCTGGCTCTAACACTCTGGGTCATTTGGGACATACATGTTTTTCTCAGGATACTAAATATTATGTTCACTCACACTGACATTTGATGACTATGATTCTCTGGACTGAACTTTTTCTCCTCTCAAGACTTTTGGTGATAATTGAAAAATAGGTGTAGGAAGGACATAAAGACAGATAGCTGACATATAGGGAAAAGTTGCATGGGGCAGTCTTCTAGTTTCTGGGACGGCACCTACACCATTCAGGCAGATTAAAACAATCTAGGACGGACAGAGGGACCTTCTGATCCCTCACTCAGGAGAACTCTGTAATGGAAGAATGGGTACTTCTCAACAAAATTCTCTCTAGGTGCCTGAGATGTTTTGGGGGATGGTTTTGAGATTCATCAAACACTCAGTGACATAGTGAGTAAGTATACTGGTACTGTGATAGATTATGATAGACTTGGGGACTAGATCTGGGACTATATAAGAACTCCCAGATGATGGAACTCTTTTTTTCAAACCATTTTGACACTTTCCCCCTAAGAAACTAGAGGTGGGGTCACACAGTGAGAATGAGTCACCTCTTCTAGACTCCAAAGTTAGCTGTCTACTAGGCCATGATGCCTTTTACAAAAAAATCAAATACATTCCTGACCTCAAAGAACCTCTAGCATTGTAGTGTCAATAAGACATATTCACAAATTAGTATATAAGTGTAGATAGAGAAGTAAAGATGGCTCCAAGAACAGGAGGGTCACTTCTATCAGGTGCATCAAGGAAAAGCCACAAGGAGATTTAATTTTGACCAGGATTTTTTATAAATGGTGTCATGGAAGCCATCTAATTTTCATGATTTGGAGTTGGAGATGAGGGGTTAACTCAGGGATGCTTCTGTTGAACAATTTATCATGACTAGTTGAGAGTAGCAACATATTAGCTGAACTCACATTGCAATTCCATTGATATTGTACAACTCTTAGCAAGAAAGAAGCAGAATGAGAAATCGAGGCATAGAATGAAGGGGCAGGTAGAAATGTATGATGTGGTTGCACCTGTATCAAACAGAATAAAGATACGTCAAGAAAAATTTAAGTGAGAAGTAACAACAAAGCCTAGAACCAAGGCTCAAGAGAGGTCACAATTCAAATCAGCATGGTTTAAATTAGTCCACAGATAGTGCTTCTGTACATCCTGGATCCTTGTGGACTGTTGGGCAGGTGTGGCTCTCTATCTTGGGGCCTTCAAGTTCCAAGACCCCAGGGCCCTCATAAGTAAGACATAGGGGAGAAAAAAACATGAAATATTAGTCTCCTTCAGGAATGTGGTCTTGCCTGGTCTCAATTGCTTTGGAGCCTCAGAGAATATGTAGGAGACAACATATCAATGCTGTGAGGAAACCTTTTGGTTGTACTCTTACTGTTTGTAATCATTTGACCAAGGGAAGATATAATAATGTGTATGCATGAGATTATTAAACATTTTAAAAATAAAATATCTTAAAGGACTTTTGGCACATATTGCTACCATAACCAAAATTCATTTAATTAGATTCCAAACTGGAACAGATTCCTGCTCAAGAAGAGCACTTTGTGAGTTAAGGACTCAGAGATTTTGTGCTTGGTCCTTGCTACTATATCCAACTCTACCTAAGGGTAAAAGCTACAGTCAATTTCTGGTGACATCATAGTCTTGGAATCAGGAAGACCTGAGTTTGAATATTTCCTCAGACTCTTCCTGGCTGGTTGTTTCCTGAGCAAATCAATTAATCTTTGTCACACTCATCAAGTTCCTCACCTGTTAAATGGAGATAATAGCACCTACCTTCCAAGGTTGTTATGAAGAACAAATGAGAACGTGTAAAATGCTTTGTAAACCTTAAAGGATTCTATAAATGCTAGTTCTTATTAGTATCATCATTGCTATTGATAGGAATCCAGATTTTGTTAAATTGTGTTACATTAATAATTCCTACCTCTAGTAGAATCTACTGTTTTTAAATTGGAAGACAATAGGGAAATTATATCACTCAGGAAAAATTTTGTAGCAAACCTCCCTAAAATGCATTCTTTAGTTAAATGGGTCATTGCTACCAAATCCTTACTATTTCATACCATGATCCCAGAATTTTAGAGCTAGAAGGGATCTTAGGGACCACCTTGTCCTACATCCTTCTTTAATAGAAGGGGAAAATGGGTCTGAGAGGTGAATGAAGTGATAAGCTCAAGTCAACAGTCATGCAAAACCAGTCTTAGAATGCAGCTTTTTTTTATTTTAACAAATTCATTTTGCTTAAACTAAGGCTTCTTCTTTTCTGTGTTATGGGCCTTGTTGACAAATTAGTAAAACCTATGGACTCCTCAAAATAATGTTTTTTAATTCCTAAAATACATAGGAAGATAAAGGAAACATTATAATGGAAATAGCTATCATTACTTTAAAAAATTGGTGATATTTAGCATACATACCTATTAATGTATTTGATAAGACAATACATTTAAAAATAGAGGCAAATTAAAGTTACTTTTTAAAGATTTGTCAATGTGAAGATTGTTGTTGCTTAGTTTGATAAAAACATTAAATTTGGGGGTGAAATTTGACACAATATACATATTATGTTGGACATCCAATTAATTTTCAATTGTGATAAATGAAAATGGTTTGTTTTTAATTGGTGACAATCTCAGATACTGCTAGTTCTAACTATAGCTTATTTCCTATGTTCATAATTGGAACAAAATGACAGAAGTTAGTGAAAATAAGGATGCAATTTGTTTCCTCATCTACATTAATAACCCTCCTGAAATCTATCTATTGACCCTCTTTGGGCCAATGGATCCCAAGTGGCATATGAATTGAGAAATTTGAAGGAAGTTGGGAATTCTCAAATGTGCAGGTAAGGAAGGAGTACATTTCAGGATTGAGGAATGACTATACAAAGCTCTAATGTCACAGATAGAATGTCAGGAGTAGGAAATAGTGAGCGGACTTGTATGAACAGGAAACATTTGAAGGGAAGTTTTATGAAATACAACTGGAAAGGTAGGCTGGAAAAAAATTGTGTAGGGCTTTTAAATGCCACAATGGGAAACATATTTTAGAGTCACTAGGGAACCACTGAAGATTGTTGATCAGGGGAATGTCATGGCCAGGCTTGTGCCTTGGAGAGATTATTTTGGCAGCTATGTGGAGGATAGCTCAGAAGTGAGGAGAGATGGAAGCTGAGAGTATGACCTGATCTGGGATGATGGCTATATGAATAGAGAGGTGACAA
Source organism: Myrmecobius fasciatus (assembly GCA_023553655.1). Lineage (NCBI taxonomy): Eukaryota > Metazoa > Chordata > Mammalia > Dasyuromorphia > Myrmecobiidae > Myrmecobius > Myrmecobius fasciatus. The sequence continues at coordinate 40,577 of JAJPUD010011245.1, read as the reverse complement.
ATTTGAAATATTGTCAATGTACCCCATCATGTATTCATGTTGGATATGGCTGACTCCAAATAGGAGGTGGAAAAATGTCAGAATTTTTCAAGGAGACTATGAAGTAGTAGAGCAGTAATATCATTATTTAATGTGAACTGACAGTTCCTAAGGAAGCTAGAGATTCTGTAAACTGGAGGCACAAGGGGTAGAACATTCTAGGCATGGAAAGGAGCATGAAGATAGGCCATGGAGTCAGAAAATGGAATTTCATGCACCAGGAGGAATAAAACAGATCAATTCGGCTGGCATGTAAAGTACATGAGGGGCAGTAATATGTGGGCATACTGGAAAGATAAAGAGTGGAACTTAATTGTGTAGAGCTTCAAATGTCAAAGGAATTTCAGAGGAAATAAAGTCACTGAAGTTTTTTGAGAAGGGGTATGACCAATGGGGTCAGATCCCTGCATTAGGAATAACAGTTGGCAATATAGAGGATAGGCTGGAAAGCAGAGAAGTATGGGGCATGGAAGGCAATAAGGAGATAATCATGATGACCTAGTCAAGGGATGATAAGGGTGTGGACTAGGGTGGTATCTTTGTGAGTGGACTAGGACAAGAGATATTGTAGAGTTATTAGGAGTATAGGGAAGAAAGTTTGATTTTGAGGTTGAAAATCTGATTAGGAAAATGGAGCTGCTCTCAACAGAAACAGAAAATTAGGACGAGATATAGGTTTTGAAAGGTATAGGTTGTACCCTGTAACTTAATAGGCAAAATTCCAGATACCTATTTCTTCTTTTGAGAAGAGAAAGGGACTTATGGAAGAAGGGAAAATGATGATTACTATCCCCAGTAGCACCTTGGCAATTGATAGAGGTATTGCTGCTCCAAGGATCCTTAGATCCTGGCCCCCACAGCATCTGGATTTTCTTTCCCTCCAATCCTGGGCCAAGCAGGCCTTGGTGATGTCCAGCTGACAAGTTTGGAGGTGGAGCAACCTTACACTCCCTTTCCTTTGTGCCTGGGTATCCAGGATATACTGTTCTTACCTCCATGCCCCAGTAACAGCTTTCACTTGGATGGGAGGCATCCAAGTTGTTGCAACATGAAGGGCTATGTGAAGAAGAGATATTTGGCTCTGACTGGAAGGTCCCATAGCTTAAAACAAGGTTGGTTAGAGACAGGAGAACCTAGTTTTACCTTGTGAACATCTTCCATAGATAGGCTATCCATGGAGCCAGATTGCTATCCTTAAGATTCTTTGGTGCCTAGGGAAATACCATGATTTCTCACAATTACTACCCAACTTTCTGTTATACTCTTGTCACTGGTTTCTGCACACAGAGGCAGTCAACTATTTACTTAATTCAGCTCATCCATTTTGCTTAATACCATGAGAATTGACATAAATTAGGGAAAAAAACCACATGCAAATACAAACATTTGGCCTCCTTTGTCATTTTATTCTTTCACTCTGCATTTTTTCTAGTACCCACATTACACATTTCTTCAAAAATGTTAATAAACACCAGCATATTTTATTCAAGCAGAATCATATTTGCTTAAATTATTATATTATTTAAATTTCCTTATCAAAAGTCAGCTTCCAGGAGCACAGTCTTCTTCAAGAAACAGTACCTGGTGACACTGCTGAGTTGGCCTTATCTCTGTGTACTATTTTGTCCTTTAAAACTTTTAATGTATTTCTCTGATACGAAAGTGAGGCTCACTGGTCTGTACTACCTAAGTTTAACATTGGTGCCTCTTAGAAAGATAGGGGCCACATTAGCAAATTTTCAATCTTTAGGAACAATGGCTGTTTTTAAGGATGCCTTTCATAGCCTCATCACCCTGTCTACCATTTCACACTTCAATTCTGTCCCCAGGCTTATGAGGAACAAAATCTTCCATTTATACTTGCTGACCCAGCTAGGTTCTGAGGGATTATTTTGAAGTACTGTTTAAATGAGTTTGGAATAGAACCAATGTGTATTAGAATGGAACTACTATACCAGCTATCTTGGACCAAAGCAATTGCACTCGAGTCTTTAACTTAAATATATTTTCTGTTATTTTTTCTGTGGGTTCATTTAATGTTTCTATAATTTATCCAAGTAGAAAGATCACTGGACTTGGTTTCAGAAAACTAGAGGTCAAGCACTGACTCTGGCACCATTTATGTGATGTTGGCAAGTCATTTCACCTCTGAATCTTAGTATTATTATTTGTAAAATGAATTTGGATTGGGTGATTTCTAAGCCCCTTCAATACCAAATATTCTTTGATGCCATGAAAGTTATGAATCTATTTAATGGGGTTAATGACAAGACATATTTCATAACATTTTCTCTATCTGGAAATTGTAGTGTTAAGAAAATCTTGAATGGAAATATGACAAAAGATTGGATAGGTAAATTAGGGTTATGAACCTGTTATCAAAGGTAAATGGAGTAGTGAAAAGCCTTGAATTCATGTTATACAAGAAGTAGTTGAAAAATAAACTAGGAGAAAAGAAGTCCAAGGGAGATCCTGGTAGCTGTCTTTTGAGTATTATTTTTTTGTAGAAAGGATTAGACCTAATCAATTTTCTCAAAGTGGCAGAACCAACTGTAACAGCTAAGAGTAGCAAAGAGACAAATTTAGGTTTGATTTCAATTAAAAAAATTGCTTATGATTAGAGGTGTCTAAAAGTTTGCTGTCCCATGAGGTAATTGGCTCCCTCTCCTTGGAGGTTTTTAAGCAAAGACTGGTTAACCACTTGCAAGTTATTTTATAGTGGCTATTCTTTTTGTTTATACATTGGATTATATGGCCACTGAGTTTCCTTCTTAAAAGTTCTGGGGAAATGAACAGTCCTGGCTTTTTAGGACCTAACTAAAAGAAAGTAGCATTATTTAGGCAGTTTGAAATTGGGTTTGTTTAGAGAGTAATAGCTGCTCTCCCATGAAGACCTGTCAGCTGTTACCAGATAGCTCTTCAGTTATCTTATGGATAGTTTGCAGAACATGTTGATGTAAGATTGTATGCAGGTACACTCTGGAAAGCTATCATTTTTCATTCAATTTAGAATACTGGAGAGGAGCTCCAAATTCCTCTATTACCTGCCAAGGGAGCAATTCTCTTACCATACTGCCAACATGCCATTCTAATCTCTGTTTTATCTTTCTGGTTTGCCAGTCCTATCCATTGAGTTTTTACTGTTTTTAGATTAAAAACTGATTGATTGTCCCTTCTGCCATGTCTGCCATCGTCCCTCTCATATCATCCATATTCTTTCTTAGGTTTACTCTAGCCTGGATCACCAGATTATCTCCTTAGTCTCATTTTTCAGCATCCTTTGGAACATCCACTCTTTTCTTAGCTGACTTGCTTACATCTTCATACTTTTTCAACAAATACTCTAGCTCCTTTCAACTGAAACATGACTTTCCAAGGGTACCACAGCTCCTAAAGTTTAACTTGGAGGGAACTTTCCCTGCTTGCCTCAACTTCTAAGAGCCAGGAGAAAGAACTGTCATACTTAACTACTTCTCACTGCCACTTCTGAGACATTCCCCTCCTACTATTATTGCTCAATAAGCAAGTCTACTTTCCTCCTGAAAATCCATTTTTATTACTCTCTCCTATTCCTTATTGCTGCCACCCACTGAGCTCCGGGCTGTTTTCTCATTTCCCTCAATGGTTTCAGCACCTGCTTTATTTACTCTCTTGTGTACTGTATCAGCTCCTATCATCAACTTCAACATGCAATTCCTTCATTTCCTTATTAATTCCAGACTCTACTTCAGCCATGAATTGGTATCATAAAAACTAAAGTGTACCAAAATTATGAACTGGGAATTGACACTTTGACAATAATCTATCCTTCCACCTTTCACATTCCTCCTTCCCCTGTGCTAAAAACCTATTCTTTGCTCTACTGTAACCTTGATTCCCATTTCCCTTCTTTATTCTCCAAGTTTAACTCTTCACTCCAGCTTCACTTGCTTCCACACCCAGCTTTGATTCCATAGGTTGCCACTTCACTATCCCTGTATGACTTTATGCTATTCCCAGCCTGCTAGTCTTCAATCCTGGGCATTATCCAATTGGCTTGTTCTTACCCCATGGCTGGTGAAGATCAATGGGGAAAACTTAATGGCATGGACATTTATTTCACCTCAAGTTTGCTATCACTATCCCTTCACCAACCACTTCATTTCCAGTGTTCACAAGAATATGAAGGAAAGTTGAAATTGGTGTCAAGAAGTAGGCATGGGAGAAATGATGGCTGCTGGACACAGACGATATAAAAGGTGGGAGCCTCTTTGAGTAGCATATGCATCCAAATCCCCTGAAGAATATGTAGTATTATCTCAAGCTCTCTGGAGCAATAAAGGGAGATTCTGCTTTTAAAACAGTACACAGAATTCTCTGACCAGAACTGAAGAGGAACAAACCTGTCCTCTGATTTGGCAATTCCTTTCTGAAAAATATAAAGGTAGCCATTCCATGGCTTAACAGATCTAGTCTATTTACTGACAGAGGGAAGGAGGAGCAAAGACACATACACATATAGATGCAGTTGTCTAAAGGCACTTTACTCTCCAGCTTCCCACTTTCCTGCCCTCAGAAATTAGACAGCCATCAAAGCTATGCACTTTCATTCACTTCCCTCACTGTTCTTTCTGAATCCCATTGAATCCAAGTCAGTAACTAGGAAATAAAGGTCAACAAAAGATGCAATTTTCTGCTGAGTTATCTGTTGATCAGGCTGGACCACCACCCCCTGCTAGACATTGCTGTGTTTGATGTACTCAAAGACAAGAGTACTGCTCAGAACTAGAAAACATGGGAATTATTATTAACAGACATTTAAGAAATCTTTTCTTTTAAGTTTTAAGTTTACTGAGTATGTGTGTCACATTTAGGTTCTGTCCCATTGGGTATGAGATTGATATGTACCTACATCCATGGAATAATAATTTTTTTCTGGTTTAAGATTTATTGATCTATGGGCAAGGTTAAGGACCTTTAGAATAGGTAGAATTAACGATGCAAGTGACTTAAGTCATGAAACTAGCCCCAGATTCTCCTCTTGGGTTATGTTTGATGTAATGTTTCTAAAGTTGCTCCTATTCTCAAGATCCCTATTTGGGAAAGTGAGCATTGTGACTCACATTATAGAGAGATATTAGTAGGTTGTACATACTAAATTTTTGGAGAGCTTATTTTTAAAGATTGAGATCTAAATGTTTGATCTCAAGATCAGAAAAAATACTGCTCATGCTTTCATAAGAAAATTGAGAAAATGAAATTCTAACTCCACAATCAGAAATTCTTAATGAGGAGAAATGAGATCACATGAAAGAAGCCAATATCTCTTTGTGGTTGTCCTGATCAACAGAACAAGATTATTACCAACCAGGATTCTCTCACAGGTATCCAAGGAAATGTAATCTAGGGAGAGAAAATATTTGCCATTGGAAATTGTTTTTCTTTTTCATTGATAAATTTTGTTTTAAGAAAACAAATTTAAACAAACCCCAAAGATACAAATAATCAAGCAAAATAACCCAAAATAGTAATTGCAACTGTTTGTATCTGTAATCAACTTTTATTTTTTGTTTTAAAAATATTTTCTTGGCTTTTTTTTAGCCCTGCTATAACTTACTGGTATCTGCCTACCTGAGGGCATACTCATAGCCTACTCTTTTTTTTTTTTAAAGCTTTTTATTTGTATAACATATGTATGGGTACTTCCCCAACATTGATCTTTACAAAGCTTTCCATTACAAATTTTACCCCCAGTCCCCTCCCTTCCCCTAGATGGCAGGAAGTCCACTATATGTTAATAATGTTGAAATGCTTGAGAAGTTATGCAAGAAAAATCCTATCTACAAGGAAAAAAAGAATCAGAGAAAGGCAACACAATGCAAGCAAATGTCAATAGAGATCATGAAAATGTTACGTTGTGGTCCATATTTCATTTCCCTCTCTCTGGGTGTATATTGCTTTCTTCAGTGAACAAATGGAACTGGTTTGAGACAATTCTTTGTTGCAGAGAGCCATGTCCATCAGAATTGATCATCATGTAATACTGTTGTTGCTGTGTATGATGATCTTCTGGTTCTGCTCGTTTCACTCAGCATCAGTTCATGCAAGTCCCTCCAGGCCTCTCTGAAATCGTCCTGCTGGTTGTTTCTCACAGAACAATAATATTCCATAACATTCATATACCATAATTTATTCAGCCACTCTCCAATTGATGGGCATCCCTTCAGTTTCCAATTTCTAGACACTACAAAAAAGGGCTGCCACAAACATTCTTGCACAGGTGGGTCCCTTTCCCTCCTCTAAGATCTCTTTGGGATATAGGCCCAATAGAAACACTGCTGGGTCAAAGCGTATGCACAGTTTGACAACTTTTTGAGCATAGCTCCAAATTGCTCTCCAGAATGGTTGGATCCGTTCACAGTTCCACCAACAATGTATTAGTGTCCCAGTTTTCCCACATCCCCTCCAACATTCATCATTATCTTTTCCTGTCATTTTAGCCAATCTGACAGGTGTGTAGTGGTACCTCAGAGTTGTCTTAATTTGCACTTCTCTGATCAATAGTGATTTGGAGCAACTTTTCATATGACTATAAATGGTTTTAATTTCGTCATCTGAAAATTGTCTGTTCATATCCCTTGACCACTTATCTATTGAAGAGTGGCTTGAATTCTTATATATATATGAGACAATTCTCTATATATTTTAGAAATGAGGCCTTTATCAGAACCCTTAAATGTAAAGATGATTTCCCAATTTGATGCTTCCCTCCTAATCTTGTCTGCATTTGTTTTGTTTGTACAGAAACTTTTTAACTTAATATATTCAAAATTATCCATCTGGTGTTCAATTAGGAGTTCCAGGTCTTCTTTGGACATAAATTTATTCCATCTGCACAGGTCTGAGAGATAAACTATGTTATGTTCCTCTAACTTGCTTACAAAGTCCCTCTTTATATCTAGATCATGAACCCATTTAGATCTTATCTTGGTATGTGGTGTTAGGTATGAGTCAAGCCCTAATTTCTTCCACGCTAGTTTCCAATTTTATACATATATATGTATATATATATATATATATATATATATATATATATATATACTGACATATACTTCAGTTTTCAGGAACCAAGGCTAGTCATTGCTTGTAATCTAAAGTGTTGTTCAATGTTATTTTTTTATTTCATTATTGTATTTATTGTTTCAGATGTTCTTCTGGTATTGCTTTCTTTGCCTTGAATCAGTTCATAAAAAGTCTTTTCATGTTTCTAAGAATTGTGCATAAGACCTGTTCAAGAATGTATCATGGAATGGCATATTTTTTGTTCTTGTCATTTTTTTCAGGCGTTATTTAACATGTCCCAAGTTGTTTCAAGTTTTTTAAATAAAAAGAATATAAGTAATGGTATGTATGGGACCTGTCAATTACCTCTTTGAATGTATGTCCACTGGTGAAATCATGGGGTTAAAAGCAATGAACAATTTAGTAATTTTTCTAGTGTATTTTTTTTCCAGAATGGTTGGAACAAATCATAATTAGCAATGATGTATTAAAGCACCTGACTTCCTATAAATCCCTTCCAAACTAGTTTTTTCTCTCTTTAAGGATTTTTTTTCCAATCTGAAGGGTGGGAGGTAAAACCCAAGGTTTTTTATTTTTGAAATTTAATAGAATTCTATTTTTCTAAATTTAAAAAGAAGTTTTCAACGTTCAGTTTTGTAAGGCTTTGTGCACTAATTTTTTCTCCCTCCCTCATCTCCCCCTCAAGATAGCAAGTAATCTAATAGAGATTAAATATGGGCAATCCTTTTAAACATATTTCCATATTTTTCATATTGTGCAATAAATATCAGACCAAAAGGAAAAGAAAAAACAAACAAATGAAAAAAGGTGAAAATACTATGCTTTGATCCTCAGTCAGTCCCTCCATCACAGTTGATCATTATAGTCTTGTTGTTATGGTGTAGAATGTTCTTCACATTCTGCTCACTTCATTCAGCATCAGTTCATGTTAAGTCTTCCAGGCTTTTCTGAAATCACTCTGCTCATCATTTCTTATAAAGCAATAATATTCCATTATATTCATAAACCATAATTTATTCAGTCATTCCCCAACTGATGGGCATCCACTCAATTTCCAGTTCCTTGCCACTACAAAAAAGCTGCTACAAACTTGTATATATGAATCTCAAGAGTTGTCTTAATTTGTATTTCTCTTGTCAATATTGATTTAGAACATTTTTCCATATGACTACAGATGGTTTTAATTTCTTTTGTCTGAAAATTGTTCATATCATTTGGCCATTAATCAATTGAGGATGACTTGTATACTTAAAAATTTGAGTCAGTTCTTTATATATTTTAGAAATAAGACATTAAAACAAAACAAAACAAAACAAAACAAAAAAAAAACTACTGGCTGTAAAAATTTTCCCCCAGTTTCCTGCTTCCCTTTAATTGGCTACATTGGCTTTGTTTGGACAAACCCTTTTTAATTTAATGTAACCAAAATTATCCATTTTGTATTTTGTGATGTTTTCTAGGTTTTTGGCCATAAATTCTTTCCTTCTCCACACATCTACAGCTAGACTATCCCTTACCCTTTGTCTAAATCATGAACCCATTTAGACCTTATCTTGATATAGGATATTAGATCTTGGTCTGCTATACTGTTTTCTAGACTCCCCAGCAAATTTTGTCAAGTACTGATTTTTTATCCCAGAAGCTCTTCTTTGGGTTTATCAAACACTTGGTTGCTATAGTTATTTACCATTGTGTCTTATTCCTGATCTGTTCCACAAATCTGCTACTCATTTTTTAGCCAGTACCAAATAGTTTTGACGACTGCTACTTTATAGTATTCTAGGTCTTTAACCTTTTCTTCTTTCAGATGAATTTTGCTGTTTTTTTGTATGGCAATGAATAAGTAGATTAATTGAGGTAGAATTGTCATGTTTATTATATTAGGTTGGCTCACCCACGAGCAGTTGATATTTTTCCCATGATTTACATCTAACTTTATTTGTGTGAAAAGTGTTTTATACTCATGTTCATATAAAACCTAAAGTTTTGAAACTTTATTTCAACTTATTATCAAGAAACTTATTTTTTTATTATTTAATTCAGTAAATGTTAATTAAGCTCTCATTATGTGCAGGACACCATACCAGATGTAAGGAACACAAAAAATCATAAATGAAACAGCTCCTCTCTTCAAGGAACTTACAATCTGGAAGGAGATGGAGGGTATAATATGTCAAAACCTATACATATACAAAAGAATGTAAAAGAATTTTGAGAGAAAGTGTTAACAACTGGGGTAGAGGGGGAATCAGGAAAAGGTTTTATATAGAAAGTAGCACATGACCTGTGGAATTTAAGGGAAGCTAGTATTCTACTAGGCAAAATAGATTTTGAGGTATAGATCTGGGGAGGTTGGGAGATAAACATGTTTGTGAAACAACTTGTTTGATTAGTACATCAAGTGTGAGACAGGTAATATGATTTAAGATTGGAAAAGTAGATAGAATGTAAGAAAAGCTTTAAATGGCTACTCTAAATGTATTTTATCTCAGAGGAAATAGGGAGATATTGAAGTTTGTTTTTTTTTTTTTTTTGAGATAGAGGTGGCATGATTACATTAATAGTTGGGCAATATCAATTTGTTAGCTATGTGAAGGATCAACAGGAAATGAAATACTGAAGGAAGACCAATTAGAATACGACTTCAATACATAGTCCAAATGAGAGGTGAAGAGATTCTAAAAGTAGGGCAGAGGTTGTATGAGTGGATAGAAAGGGAATGGATGTGAGAGATGTAGCATTATCAAGACGTGAAAATTGATTTACTATGAGTGTTGAGAGGAAAGAATCAAGGAGAGTCTCAAAGCCTGATTTTCCCCTTAATTGTATTCTTTTTCTATTACTTTTAAACCACAAGCACAAGCATAGTTTTTTTTTTTACTTGTAACAATCCAGTCCTAGATTCTGCAGATACTTTTAATCATCTCCTACTCATGAAACCGACAGATCCTAGGATTCTTTCACTAATTTTTTTTCTATATTTTTCTGCCATCCTCTGATTACAGCTGGGAGGGTGGTTTAGAAGTCACCCTCTCCTTTCCTTTTCTATTTTCCCCAAAGCCAAAGCCAACCAATTGGTTAGTTTTTTTAATCTGTGGTGCTCAAATTCAAGGTATATTCCTTTCCCCTTTCTTATGCTTTTTAGTCATCTGCATTCTATAAATTATCTCCTTATGATTCCTACCCTATTTCATTTTTTTTTGTTTTTGCTATTGCTTTTTTGGTAAGTGTCCTGACCTCTTTATAACATGGCAACATTATTATCATTTATCTTCTATCTTTATCTTTTTTCTGGGAAGCCATCTTAATTCCCTTATTTTTCCTTGGAACAGAACATGATCCAGAAAATAAGGAGCCAGAAAAGTCTCCCTCCTCACTTCTTTGGCCCTATGTGCCTTTGAGTAAATATCTTGCAAGCTATACTCTTATTTGTAAACATTTCAAGTTCTTTGTATGAACTATTGGAAACTACTCCTTGCTTGTAAAGTCAAACAAGGTACAGCTATCCATTAGCCCCTGCCTAGTTACTTGATGATCTCTGAAGTCAGGAGGGTCAGGATTGGGTTGCCATCGTCATAACTGATTCCTTTGAGTCATCTGAGCTGCTCTTAGGTGCAAGTGAAGACCATCTCCTACCTCTCCTTCAAACTGGGTATGCTAAGTCTGAGGGCATCCATTCAAGGATTCATCTCCCCCTTTCTCCTCATGGCCTGAAAAGCATCACACTACAGACTCAGGAACCCCTCTCTGGCAACTGAGACAGCTTTAGCCTTCATCCTCCACCTCTCTATCCTTGTCTTCTCTATGTGCTCTGGCCCCTAGCTATCTCAAAAATAGGCCTCATGCTTCGTCCTTGACTCCAAAGACTCTAGAGACTTCTACAATGAACTGGGACAGAACCGGTGTCAGTAGTACCACCAGATAAAAATGCCCGCTTTGGTTTTCCCTTAATTTCCTTTTGTATTCCCTGACCCATTTTACTGTCCTTGCTGACATTTTTTTTTAGTGCTCTGACAAAACAAACTAAGGGAGCTCCAATACACATAAGGGACTTGGGAAGATTACACACACACCTTCTCTGTGTCTCCCTTCCCCAAATTAGGACTTGAACTCTCCATTCAGCTGCCCCCATATCATCCACAAGCTTTGTTCAAGTTGTCACATGAATGATTTAATCACAATGGGTTGGAAAAGAATTGTTTTTGAATAGGGGTAGGCTGGTGGCTGGGATGGGGGAAGGGGCCAATTCTTTGATTGGGGATAAGAGTTCTTGCAGGTCTAGGAAGGGTTGGGTAACCTTGATGGTGCTTATCATTCTCCTCTTGGGTCATATTTCCCCCATATCTTATGACTCTTTAAACTAGAAACACCTGGTATGGGTTGCTTTTCTTCTCTCTCTTTCTCTTTCTCCTTTTGGTCTCTTAAATTAACAGTCTTTAAGGAATAATAGCAGGATTGGTGAAACAACAAGAGAACAACAACGACATGTGCAAGGAAGAAAAAGTGGATTAAGTTGTAAAACCTGCCATGGACCTAAAAGTTTAAACTTCATGTTTCAAGTTTTTATGTTTTAATCTTTTTATTTTATATTTTGTACTTGAAATTTTTTGGCACACATTTCACAGGTTTCTAGTTTGAATAGTTAGGAATGTTTTTGCTCTAAAATTTTTCCATTAAAGGAAAAACTAAGGACAGAATGCCTTAGGAGTCAAGGGTAAAGGATGATTTCTTCATAAAGGGAACTATGGGAAATATGAATTCTGCTTAATGAATTTTGTTTGCAATTTAATCCCTTAAGTTTGAAATCTTAAAAGATTCCCTTGATTTTGGAGATTTACAGATGATATAATAGATATTGTGCTCTGGTATGATTCTAGTTCAAGTGCTTTTAGTACTTTTTGAATTGATAGTGTCGGGAGGACAGTGGAACAAAGAAGTGATAAAAATCCGAGCAATCAATCCTTCTCAAGACAATAAGGTCTCAGTCAAATTAATGGAGCTCAGCATACCTTTGGTATACTTCCTGAAGAGAAAAAAAACTAGGACAGAGCTGACAGGGCCAAAGGAACAGACAGATTGTTAATCTATTGCCCTTGATATGCTGCCTAGGATGGTGGGTGTTTTTAAGCAGTTTATCTAATATAAATAGTTAACTCTTTTAGGCAAATATTCTTTGGAAAAGTTCGTGAACCATGTGGGATGTGAATTTGAATGATAACTGCCATATTTCTCTTTTTTGGCCTTATTTCTCCTGTTTTTAAAGGATGTTTTACTTCCTAAAGTTACTACATGCTTTGATAGAAGTCCTCTGAGAAGGTACATTGTTGAATATAATCTGCTAAGACAAATCATTGCCAAAGCTAAAATTTCCCAAGTCTAAAACATTGTGCAAATATGGGTAAAAGCAGCATGCATAAATACATTTCTTTGAAAAGTTCAGGCAATGGAATCGAGAGGCAAAAATAATACCGATTTCTCCCCTGCTTTCCCATAGACAGTAGTCCAGTTATAGCCTTGAGTAGATTTGACTATACTTTGTTTCAGTCAGTACATTTTTGCTTTATTTGCTTGTGCAAATTAAGAATTTTGACTCCTACATTTGAAGTGTTTGTTATAATCTTGAAATCCAAAAACAAATAGTCCTGAGATTTGTTTCCATCCATCCCTTCAATCATTCACTAGGCATTTATTAAGCACCTGCTATGTGTAAGGAAAGCATTGCACTGAGTGTTAGGGATACAAAGAAAAATAAATAAGTCCCTTACTTTGTACCGGGGACTCTGTCCTAAGAACATCTCTGTGAAGAGGTATATATTCTACCTTCAAAGGACAAATTAGGGGAGTGAGAGTGAAAAATGATCCTGAAAAGTTAATATTTCTCTCCAAGAACACTCATGGTACTAACAGACCCTCTGCTAAAAGTAATGGTACTATCAGACTCAGGCCTTCCTCATCATCACTGGCTTATAGTTATTTGCCTCAATTTTGGGCTGAATTGTAAATAAAACTATGGGGCAGGAATATATAAATCAATTGACTATGCTATCAAGCTCCAGTTAATTCTTAATAGGACCTGCCAAGTTAGAAAATGATGGTCAGGCCTAGGTTCAAAGAAATGGAAGTCTGTACCTTTTAAATAGACAGGTCAGCTCAGTCACCTCTGCCTGTTTGATGATGCATTATTCCTCACACTAAATTCTAGCCATAACTGCAAAGGAGCCTGGTTCCCATATTATTATTCCTCTCCTCTCCCCCTCTCCTGCACCAACTTTCTCCAAACACTCCTTAGCAAGAACTTCATTCACACAGGCTTTAGAGAGATGCAGGGAAGAGACCCATTTCTGGCATTTGCTTCTGTTGCTCTATTCTTACTTCCTCTTTCTGCAGTCAAATCTCAAGGCAACTCACAGTGGAAGGCAGTAATTAGCCCACTCTCAAAGAACCTCTCCCTTTTGCACTGCCTTTCTAGCTCCATCCATTTCCTCTGAGAGAAAGCACAGTGTGGAATTGTGGAGGGAGAGTTGTAGGGAGTGATGCTCCCCAATCATAATGCAACACCCCCTTCTAGCGCCAATATCTGAAAACCACTGAAATCAATCACTAGCATCTTGTTCCACCTACAGCTTCAAATCCCATCCTATCCCCTTACTTAAGCAGGAGTCACTTATCAATAACATTCCTCATTCCAAAGACCCTATAGCCTAAGTGAATGAAATGACTCTGGATGACTAGGTATGAGTCTCCTCTATTCCCTTCAATGATCTGTGATGATTCTACACTTTTTCCCACTGTAAAAGTTTTGAAATCTCCTTAACAAAGGAATGTTTAACACAACAAAATGGAACAATTGAAAATGTCCACCATCAGGGGCAGCTAGATGGCGCAGTGGTTAGAGCACCAGCCCTGAAGTCAGGAGGACCTGAGTTCAAATCTGGTCTCAGACACTTCCTTAGCTGTGTGACCCTGGGCAAGTCACTTAACCCCAATTGTCTCAGCAAAAAAAAAAAAAAAAAAAAAAAAAAAAAAAAAAAGAAAATGTCCACCATCTTGGATATGTAGTTGTAAATCAAACAAGTGAGTCCTAATATCTGAAAATGTTACTTCTAATCTGTGATGAGTAGATTAGGATCATTTTATGGCTTTAGGAAGGTCACAACATTTTCCAAAAAGTTGTGTCTGTGCACTCCTCAGGCTTCAATTTATATTAACTCTGGGAAGTACTTTGGGACAGGAATCTGGACTAGCCATCCACCTTGCCCCAGAATGTAGCACCAGAGTGGAGGGGCTGCCTAATGTTCTTCCCTTTTCTGACTGGCTATTGTCATTTGTCTCCTCTTTGGGATAATTCTTCCCAAGGCTCTGTGACTTCGGGATACAATGCTCTCTTTTATCTCTTGCAGAATAGTGCAAAGATTCCTTTTTCCTTTGAACTGAACTTTGACAAATAGGAACAGATTCTAAGCCATCAAAATAAAGTGGCCATTTCAGGTTTGAGAGCTAAGTGATGGGGATATACCTAAGACAAATCCCTGAAACTATAATCTAAGAGTCAGAAGAGACTTGGGCCTAAATCCCAGCCTCTGCTGATTACTGCCAATCTTCTTCTGGGAAATGGGTCCCTTCATTTTCCTGGGAACAGTAAAGATAAAAGAGGTTACTGCCTCTAGGGTCTACCTCATAGGGCTGTTGTGAGGATTCAGTGAAATGATGGCTATCAACACCAAGTGAATCTTGAAGGGCTTTATTTATCCATCTCAGCTATCATTGTCATGGTGACACTTATTCTGTGTTGTGACCATGCTGGAATCGCTTGGATTGTTTTTAAGTGCCCCTCAAGGTGTCATGCTTTGATAGTGAGTTGTATTTGCATTATGGCTATGTGATAAAACACCTGCCTAACATTTATGCAGATAGTTTGATGTTTTTCAATGATTGTAAGTGTTCAACCATTCTGTGTAGTAGGGTGGGATCCAGTGACAGCTGTAACTAGGAATTTTTGCATCTGGGCCTAATAGCAGGGAAGCTGCTCTCACCTTTTGGGTGGGATGGGGTCCGGTGGGGAGTAGTGGAGAGAAGTGAGAGAGATGAAGGTGAGAGAAGTGGGTTTAGGAAGGGGAGGGGAGCCTCCCCCAAGACACTTAGGTTAAGAGCCAATCCCTGAAGATCATCAGGTAGTTTCTACTATAATCCAAGAAGTGATTATTAAGTGCCTATTGTGTACAAGGCACTTTGCTAAGGCATTGGGGATACAAAGACAAAATAGAAAAAAGTCTCTGTCTTCATGGGGTGCTTACCTTTTATTGAGAGGATAAATACTGACATAATAAAAGGAAGAAGACTCCCAGCACTATTACCCAGGGGGATAAGGGAAATTTTTTTCTTAGGAGATTGTACATCAGTCAGATCTTGAAGAAAGCTGAGAATCCTGGGAAATGGTAGCAAGGAGGAGGCATATTCCAGGTATAGGGGACATGTTTCCTGAGCTAAGAAAGGCATGTAGATAAGAGACAGATTGCCAACTTTGGTGAATAGCAAGTAGGTCAGTGTGACTGGAATGTAGAGCGTGTGAGAGGAGTATCATGAAATAAGCCTGGAAAGGTAGGCCAGAGCTAGATTATAAAGGGCTTTAAATGCCAAACTGAGGAGTTTGTATTTTGTCTTAGAAACAACATGGAGGCACTGGAGGATCTGGAGCATGGGAGTGACAAGTCAGACTCGAGTTTTAGGAAGATTATTTAGGCAGTTGTGTAGAGGATGCAGAGGAGAGCCTGGAGTCTGGGAGTCTATTAGGAGACTGTTGCTATAGTCCAGAAGGGAGGACTGAACTAGAATGATAGCTTTGGAGCAGAGGCAAGGGGACAGATGCAATTGTTGTGGAGAAGCTAGAATCTACCGGACTTGGCAACCGATTGCATATGGGCAATGAAGGAGGGGGAAGGGTCAAGGATGACGTCTCAGTGGCAAATCTGGGTAATCAGAAGAATGGCAGGGGCCTCAACACAAATAAGTTTGGAGGAAGCCTCAGAAAACAAATACTTTTAGACACATTAAGTTCTGAGATACTGAGACATCTTGCTGGAGTTGTCTAAAGGACAAGCAGTTGGTGTCATGGAACTAGAGCTTGGGTGAAAAATTAGGAATGGCTACCTACAGTAGATCTGGGAGTCATTTGCAAAGAGATGATAATTAAACCCATTGGAGCTGATGAGATCACCAAGAGAGAGTACAGAAAGAAAAAAGGGCCCGGCATTGAGCCTTGAGACACATGGATGATTATTGATCAAAGAGATTGAGAAGGAGAGGTCAGAAAATTTAGAGTTAAGCCACGAGAACGGTGATGAAAAGGAAGCTATGAAGAATGTGTCCAGGCAGACAGGTCAAGTCAGGAAGGAGGAAGACTAAGAAAAGGCTACTGGATTTAGCAATTGAGAAATCCTTGGTAACTTTGGAGAGTCATTTCAGCTGAGCAATGATAGAGGAAGCCAGATTGCGAGGGTTTGAGAAGTGGGAGGTGAAGAAGTGGAGGCGAGAATTGTAGATGGCTTTTTCTAGGAGTTTGGCTGTGAAAGGAAAGATACACTATATAGGATAATAGTTTCTATTTTAACTCTTCTTGCTAACTCTATACTAGCCGGGCAATAGTGATGGTGGTGGGGAAGTCCAGCACCTTTTCCAACCCACTTGTATTTTCTTTCTATCACCAATATCTCCTGTCGTGTCTGCATAAGGTAGGACCCCAAACACCCATTTTCTTTTCTGAGGCATGGAGGCAGTGGGGACAGCAGCTCATCCATCCACTGGCTTTGGATAGATGTGGGGTCTTTATCCCTCTGTATGTATAAGGGAAAGAAAAAGCACACTATGGAGAACCAAGGATGCAAACAAGACTTCTTAGGGCTGAAGCACCTGGTAAACTTGCTCTCTTCTCAGTATAAGTTTTCCATTGAAGGGAGAGGAGGGAAGATTGCTATAGGCCAGGGCATGGATGGACAGGGTGACAGTGGCCAGTGTGGGGAGTAGGCAATCCTATCATTCCACCTCCCTCTTCTCCCCAGGTGCAACCTTGGAAGAGGTTGTTTTAAAGATTAAGCTGTTCACTATTGCTTGCGTCGCTTTCCCAGCCTTAAGAGTTGTGGGGAGGTAGCCAAGGTTTTGGAACTAGGAGTGGCTCTCTAGGAAGTGGAGATGCCCAGCTCTGTTTTCCCCAGACCTTGGCATATAGGGATCATGGTGCATGAACAGTTTCTACCAGAATCCAGAATATTGAATATCCTACTCCTCCCCTTCCATATACAGGGGTCTTCCTAGGCTCTCCCCACCCTAACTATGCTTAGGGAACCAATTTGTCCTTTCTAAAATTTAGCTGTATTTGGGACAAAGCCTTACCCTGCCCTGGTTATGTCTTTGTCCAAAGAGATTAAAGTTATTTCTTTCTATGTGTTTGTTAATCTATTCCAGTCCTGGTTTTATACATCAGTTTGAACACTTCTATTTTAGCAGACTTGCTAATAAAATAAGAATACCAAATTGGTTTGGTGGGTTGCCATGGCCAAAGAATTAATCACCAAGTGGTTTGGTGATGAGCTTCTTGTTCTTAGCTCAGTTAGTCCTCTAGAGCAGACATCAGTCTGTTACTGGGACCATATTCAAAGCCATTC
The DNA here is from genome assembly GCA_023553655.1 of Myrmecobius fasciatus. Classification (NCBI taxonomy): domain Eukaryota; kingdom Metazoa; phylum Chordata; class Mammalia; order Dasyuromorphia; family Myrmecobiidae; genus Myrmecobius; species Myrmecobius fasciatus. The sequence continues at coordinate 22,818 of JAJPUD010011245.1, read as the reverse complement.
CAGCGTGGTAGAACCTGCCAGAGCTTATGGTCCCCTGGCATAGCTTTCAAGAACCCAGGGTCACCTCCACACTGTATTGCTGTTAGGGATTTTTATGACTATGGTGGGAATGAGTCAGCAATCTATCAACAAGAGGAAAACAGGCTGTTTCCTGGGTGCTTATGGATAAGAGATTGAAGCCAAAGTATTGGCTCTGACTAGCCCATTTGATTATTGAATCAGTCCTGGGGAAGTAAAATGTAAAGAGTGGAAGGGGTTGGAGGAGCAGTCTCACAAAGGTGATAGGAGGAGTCTTTAACCTGGCTGACTGAAGGTCTGTCCATTGTAGCTCTTGCCCAGTGCAAAGACCAACATAGATCGATAGTGTCGGACACACATTTATAAAAGAGAATCAAGGCAGGGTTGAAGGCCAAATCTCTAGTTATCTGAGCACATGTAACAACAAATGGCTTTCAGCTGATTGTGGCAAAAGACCCAACAGCGAGGGATACTGCTGACCAAGGATGAAGTCCCAGTGTATGTGTCAAAGATGGGAGTAAGAAGGGAAATTTCTCCTCTAATAGGCTATAAAGCCAGAGACACTTTTATGGACACATCTCTCCAATAGTGCAGATGCAGGATGGAGGGATGAGAGGGATAACCAAAGTTACTAAAAAGTATGTGGAAATCATTAATTCTTCATTTTTAAAAAAAATCCTTTTTCTTTGTCATCAATGGTTTCTTCCCTCTGTGCCCTAACCTGAAATGTCATCTCTCTCAGATCATGTAAACCTTTTCCTTTGGTTTGGAATCCTCTTCCCCCATCACTGGGTATTGATTATTCTCTACTTGGGAGGAGATAAAAGCCAAGGAAGTCTGGTTCTTATTAAAGCAGACTCACCTCCCAGATGAACCCCTATTGCATTTAGTACTAACCAAAGCTTGCCCTCAAGTCTATCATTTTGAAAATAGGGCTCCAACTTAACATATATATATATATTTATGCCTGAATCCCATTTGCACTTTTATTTTACATGAGAAGATGCCTCACATAAGCTGGGGGACAGCAATGGCCAACTCTCAAAGGAGGTTATTCCCTGCAGAAACCCTGATCCTCATGGAAATAAAATAATAGGTATATATATCGAGGAGAAACTCCATCGCCATCTATGTGCCTCCAAATGATTAAAGAAGGCTTATATATATAACCTTTAACCCCACTGCCCCATGAATCAATGGTTCAATGGTGGGAACTCATCCTGATTGTGGCATTTGCTTTCTTGCCCTATATTACATCTCTATGATTAAGTCTAACTCTGCCCTGTTGGCAGGGAGGACTGTAGATACTCTATACTTTCATCACAGAATGTCAACTCCAAATGGTTTAATCAATGTGGAATAATGAATTCCTTACTGTGGGTGGTACCACAAGACACTATTTGCCTGGAAAGGGGAAGGGAATCTTGAGAAATACAGTCTAGAAAGTCTGCCTCAGATCCTACAACTTGTTCCTGCCAACTATTCCCCTTCCTTAATATCTTCTTTCCAAGCTCCCAATGTCACCTTATCCCTGATATCATGGAATAATAGTGGTTGAATTTTTTAAATGGTGATCAAAACCCATGGGATTAATGTCCCATATTTATGGAATATGACTTTTTGTCTCTTACAAAATGTGTAAAGGTACTCCCTATGGTACATTTATAATAGCACCATACAGCTGGTGGTCAAACTGTGGTTAAGGAACTAAAGTGAGGCTTTGGGAACTCCAGGTGACTCAGGAACAAAATAAGTTTCCCCTCAAGATAGTGCTTTTGCCACTTTTGCCATTTTGTCAAAGGGTGGATTGAAGTAGCACAAAATTATATGTGACAGGATGTTTTTGAGGCAAATGAATCCTGCTTCTCATTTCCTTGAGCCCCTTTCCCCATGCCCTAAGACAAAATCTTTGCAAGCCCCAGTCTTGTGCAAATACCCTTTACTAGTAATTTGTACTAATAGAGAATCTCTCCCCACTAGTTCCTTTGCAAGTCTATGAGGATTCAATGGAAGAGGGAACCATTCATCTAAGCTGCCCTGATGTGGAAGTGATAAAAGACCCAGGCATCTCTACCCATCAACTAGGAGGGGTGATGAAAGTTTGCTATTAGTTTGAGTGTGGTAAGTCAGAGAAGGCAGGAAGCCTTTTCTAGAACTATCATTGACCCCTTTTCCTCTTCCTGCTACAGCCTGAAGATCATCACATCCAGGGTATATTGACCCCCTCTCTCTGGTGCTAAGATCCATCTGTACCTTTTGCCCAGAACTCCTCTTCCCCTTGCTCCCTATTCCCCAGCCTCTGGATATTTTAAACTTTTGCTTTCTTCTGGTGTGAGCTAAGCCCATCACAATAAAAAAAGACCTATTGCTTTCTGCATTATTGAGTCTGTGAATTCTTTTGCGAAACCTCCCTAAATTTAAAGACCACTGGAATAGACTGAGGGTCAGTCCTTATCTTAGTTCCCCCTCCACTTTTTCCCAGTGGTTTGCACATACTGAGTCCTTGGCACATTGCCGATTTCTTGGATTTTATCTCCACCCAAGTAAAGAATAAGCAGTACCCAGTGGTGGGGGATGGAGAGGTCTGAACCCAAGGGTATAAAATTCTTCAGCACCAAAAAAGAGTGGGCCCTTCAGAATAAGTGATGTCTTGCTAATTGTCTCCATTTCCACCCAATTATCTAGGGCCCACCAACCCACTGAAGGAAAGAAGGGGGGCCAGGAGTGATTATGATTAAATATCCCTCATCTCTGGGGGAGACACTGAGTATCTTGAATTACCCTGTGTAACCTTCCAATAAACTGTCTTGCTACTAAAAGTGGCTTGGTCCCATGTTTTCCTTCCCAAGAACCCTCAGACTCACTAGTGCCTGCACAGTCAGTCTGAAGGCTAAGACAGCCTCATCCTCAGGATCCAAGTAGGATGATGTTAGGACCTAATGGCCAGGGTGTGTTAAGAAGCTTGAGGCTCATTGCTTTCAGAGCAAATGCAGCTTTAGCCATGTTATCTGGGCAGCAGCTGCCTTTTGATGGCTGCCTGGTGGAGCTTTGGCTCTGTGGTCTGGGTTGTAAGTATGGCTGCAGCCCTCTAGTTGTTGTATGGTGATAGCACAGCTATGGCTCTGGACTGATGATTAGGAGGTGATGACGGCCCAGCTTTGGCCCTGAATTTCACTTTATGGCTTGGTCATAGCACGGTTCAGAAGTTCAAAAGCCTCAAGGCTCATGGATTTACATAGCTAACTTGTGGCAGACGCTCTTCTTGAAACAGGGCACTGTCCAACTGGACTCCCTTATGCCATCATTTTTCTGGGAAAATTCCATTCTCAACAAAGGTAGCCCCCTATTTTAATTCATCTGTGCCTTGAGCATTTGACAATGCCTAGCTCTCCCTGCCTATGACATTAAAGATGGGAAACCCACCAGACAAAACCTGACCCCTCCCTAGAAAACCTGTGACCTTTTTAGTTTTGTTGGGCTACTTGATCTGAAGATAAGTGCAACATTAGCATCCCTGCACTGACAAGGAATGATGAAGTGTTTGACAAAGTTTGGTGTGCCAAGTTTGGGGGTACCCTTTCCCAAGGACCAACTCTGATCCACCCTCTTCTTCCTGTCATGGCCTGAAGAGCATCGCACCCAATGTTCCAGCAACCTCCTGGGTTGTAGCTTTTCCTTGTTTTCCTCCTGTCCAAGTCCCTGTTTCTTTGTGTTTCATATCAGGCCTTGACTCTCCTCTTGAGTGAGTTAAATTTGCTCATATGTAAATGGACTATTGCTTTATCCATCCCTGGTGAAACCCCTTTTGTGAAACTCCTAGGCTCTCTGCCAGTGATTGAGGCATCAGAATAGGGAGTTTGTGACACTATTGTAGTCCCTCGGGCTCAATGAAGCCACATTCTGGTGAGAATAGGATGATGATAGCACAGATATGGCCTGGACCCAGGAATCAGGACATAGAGAGTCCACAGCATTAGAACTGGCCTTGTGGTGGAGTTTGGGCATGGCGAATGTGTGGGTTGGTGGTTGAGATGTTGTACATCCTCATTCCCATGGTCAAAACCTTGGGGAAATCCTGGAAGGGAGTTGGGATCCAGTGAAATCTCATTAGGCAAGTTGGGGTGAAGTTGATTTCTTTTATCCTTAGGACTTTGTACATCCATGCAGCCATTAGTTTCCCTGACCCTGGAATCAGGACATAGAGCAGATCATGGCTCTCTAGCCCAGTGTTTGTGGCTTGGTGATGATGTGGCAGCTGCCCCATTGGCCATGGGATGGTTGCTCAGGAAAGTAGAGATTGTGATAGCAAGCACAGTCATTGCATGGTTCTCAGCAACAGCTGAGACGACCCAGTCCCTAGCCCAGTGTTTGATGCTTTATGAACAACAATTCTCGCAACATATAATTTCATGAGATCATAGTCTCAAAAATAAAAGAAAGCAGAGGCAAGTCATCAAGATGGGAGTGCTCAGGATTTAACTGTTTAGAGCTCTGGAAAAGATTGTGAGCAAGACTTTATAGCACAAACATTTATAACCACCCTGAAAGAACACAGTTGATCTCAGGGTTCCATGACAGTTGGAGGCTAAGGTGGTCAATTTCTTGGGGAGTGAGGAAGGGTGGGAGGAGAGAAAAAGACTACCTAAGAAAGGGTGGTGGCAAGTATCCAGAAGAAAATTAATTTGGTATCTTGAACTGGTATTTTAATAGTAAAACAAGACAAAACTTTTTCCTTTTAGATTTACATTACAAATTTCAGCTTCCTTAGGAAATGGATAATTAGCCAAGCATTTAAGATGGACATAGGATGGGATGAAAGAAGAAAAAGGTAGTATTTTTGACAAGATATAAGATACTTTTAGCTTTATTTCAATATTTTGCTTTTTGAAGTCTTAAAAACTGATGTTTCTCTATTCTCAGAGAAGATATCAGTCAATAGTTTCCCCATCTTTTGGAGAATAAAGATTTATTTCTTCAGGTCAGGACAAAGGTTGAAATTATATTTGATTTCCCCAAGAGGAGGGATGACATTAGAAGAAACATGGGGTTAGAAGTTGAAGACTACAGACTGAATTTCACTCAATCTTAATGTCAGATAAATCTTTGTAGTATATAAAGGGAACAAGTAAATAAGTAGTTTGATTAGATTCAAGATCTTTTATTAGACCCAGAAATATTTCCCAACTTCTGAGGCCCATGAGGAAAATTGATCTATGATTCCAGATTTGGGTTTCTTTCCCCACCTGTGTTTAGGAAAATAGTGTTGTGAAAGAGCTAATCTTAACTCTCATTAACTTATCTCCTATTTTAAAAGTTTCTTTTAAAAAGTCATCCCAATTTATCTGCCAAGGGATAGTCAGTAACTATATGAACTAAACTACAAAACACTTTCCACACAAATAAAATCAGACCTAGTCAATTGGAAAAACTTAAAATGCTCATGGGTAGGCCGAGCGAATATAATAAAAATGACAATACTACCCAAACTAATTTACTTATTTAGTGCCATACCAATCAAACTCCCAAAAAATTATCTTACAGATTTAGAAAAAATAGTAGCAAAGTTCATCTGGAAAAACAAAAGGTCAAGAATTTCAAGGGGATTAATGAAAAAAAAGGCTGACGATGGTGGACTTGCTGTACCAGATCTAAAACTATATTACAAAGCAGCGGTCATCAAAACCATTTGGTACTGGCTAAGAAATAGAGTAGTCGATCAGTGGAATAGGATAGAATCACAAGACAAACTAGGCAATAACTATAGCAATTTAGTCTTTGATAAACCCAAAGACCCCAGCTTTTGGGATAAGTATTCACTATTTGACAAAAACTGCTGGGAAAACTGGAAACTAGTGTGGAAGAAGTTAGGGCTTGACCCACATCTAACACCACATACCAAGATAAGATCTAAATGGGTTCATGATCTGGATATAAAGAGTGATACTATAAGTAAATTAGAGGAATGTAATATAGTTTACCTCTCAGACCTATGGAGATGGAATAAATTTATGTCCAAAGAAGAACTGAAACTCTTAATTGAAAACCAGATAGATAACTTTGACTATATTGTTAAAAAGTTTTTGTACAAACAAAATCAATGCAGACAAGATTAGGAGGGAAGCAATAAATTGGGAAATCATCTTTACATTTAACGGTTCTGATAAAAGTCTCATCTCTAAAATAGAGAATTGTCTCATATTTATAAAAAATCAAGCCATTCTCCAATCAATAAATGGTCAAAGGATATGAACAGACAATTTTCAGAGGATGAAATTAAAACTATTTATAGTCATATGAAAAGGTGCCCCAAATCACTATTGATCAGAGAAATGCAAATCAAGACAACCCTGAGGTACCACTTCACACCTGTCAGATTAGCTAAAATGACAGGAAAAGTTAATGATGAATGTTGGAGGGGATGTGGGAGGGCTGGGACACTGATGCATTGTTGGTGGAGCTGTGAACGGATACAGCCATTCTGGAGAACAATTTGGAGCTATGCTCAAAAAGTTATCAAACTGTGCATACCCTTTGACCCAGCAGCATTTCTATTGGGCTTATATCCCAAAGAAATCATAAAGGAAGGAAAGGGCCCCACATGTGCAAGAATGTTTGTGGCAGCGCTTTTTGTAGTAGCTAGAAACTCGAAATTGAATAGATGCCCTTCAATTGGAGAATGGCTGAATAAATTATGGTATATGAATATTATGGAATATTATTGTTCTGTAAGAAATGACCAGCAAGATGATTTCAGAGAGGCTTGGAGAGACTTACATGAACTGATGCTGAGTGAAATGAGCAGAACCAGGAGATCATTATACACGGCAACAACAGTACTATATGATGATCAATTCTGATGGACATGGCTCTCTTCAACAATGAAAATGTTTCAAACCACCTCCAATTGTTCACTGAAGAAAGCCATATACACCGAGAGGAGGGATGAGAAATGTGGACCATAACATAACATTCTCATACTCCTTGATTGATGTTTGCTTACAGTGTGTTTCCTTTATCTGATATATCTTTTGTGTAGATAAGATTTTTCTTGCACAACAATAAGTTTGGAAATATGTATACATATATTCAAGTTGCCAATATTTTAACATAATTAACATGTAGTAGATATCCTGCCATCTAGGGGAGGGGGGGAGTTGGGGGGGAAATTTGTAACAGAAAGCTATGTAAGGGTTATTGTTTAAGAATTACCCACACATATGTTATGCAAATAAAATTTTAAAAAAAAGTATAGATTACAAAAAAAAAGTCATCCCAGTGCTAAAGGAGCTAAATTCTTTTCATGAAATATCACCTTTAAAAATTATAAGATGCTTAATATGCTAGTCATAAGATAATAGGAGTTTAAAATACTTTTTGAAGTGAATAAAAGCCATGCAGCTTCAAAATTTGATCTAATTTTTAAAAAAATCATTAATTTATACCTTTCCTTGATAATACTAATCAGAAATTTTCTAATTAGCAATTTCTAATTGTTTTCTAATACAGGAATGAAGATAGAAATGGGAAGGTATCTTTAAAATAGAATCAGTAGGAATGCTGGTTATTGGGAAGGCAGGGTTGTTAATAACTTACATGTTAACACATATTATAGAGTCTACAGAATGTTTTATATATCTAATTTTGATCTCATGATAGTCCTATGAGACAAACACCATTATTGTTATTACCTCTGTTTTACTATTGAAGATATTAAAGCTTAGTGAATTTAAAAGAATTGTCTACGGTCACATAGCTAGTAGATATCAGAACTGGGACTTGAATTCAGGTTTTCCAAAGGTTAGCGCTCTAGTCACTAGGTCTTACCATTTATTAGATGAGGAGTAAAAGTACTGAGAAGGAAATAGGTTTGGCAGTTTTTAAGACAATGTAGTTTGTATTTTATTCTTGAAGACAATCATGACATCAGGGAAGTGATGTAATGAGAGGCAAGTGAATTGTACCCATACAAAGTAACGTGCATTGAGAAGGGAGGGATTAGAGAGGGCAAAAAGAATGTCACTGGAGATATTTGAGTAGACACTGGCTGACCATTTGGAGTATTGTTCCATTGTGGTGGGACACTCATCCATGTGACAGGAAGTTTGTCTTTATTGCCAATAAAAACTCATTCAAAATTCTAGAATTTTATGATTCTGTGGATCTGGAAAACTCCACTTCTCTATAAAATAGACTAACTGACCAGCAGTCAGGGAGGAACCCAGTGAGAAGCCTAATAATGTATAATAAGGGAGATTGTATCAAGTGATAGTAGAAAGGACCTTAGTGGGTCCTAGGAAACAAGCTCACTGAATTGTAACTTTCTTTTCCTCAAGTCCTCATCGTTTTCATGCTCCAGATTTTTCCTATTCTTTGAATTGACACTCAATAGAAATCCTGTAGATTGGGTAGGATGTATTAGAAATCCAAGCCATTGAAATTTGAATTCATGTCTCCTCACTCTAAATCTATTAGTATCATTGCATTACAATGATCTTTGAAGGGGTTTACCTACTTTTAATTCCACATGCTTAATAATGCCTGAGGGCTTAAATATATTTTGGTGGAAAACTGCCAAAAATAAAGAATAGATCTGAATTTGACCAAGAGAGGATTCAGGAAACTTTCCCAGAAGCCCAGAGTTGGAAGAGACTGGTAGATGACAACTAATCAAAACTTTGGTAACTGAACAAGAAATCCTTTTTACATGATCCCTAACAGGTGATCATTCTGCCTCTCACTTAAAGGCCTCCAGTGCAAGAGAGCACAAGTCACTTCATTTTTTCTGCCATGATTTTCTTTGTGAGACTTTTTTGTCTCTTCTCCACCCCACCCCCAATTTTATGTCTTTTTTCTTTTTCTTTTTCTTCACCTGCCATATCTATTACTATTTTGAGGGGAAAGAAGAGAGAGTGCTTAGTCATACCTGTTCTCTCTGTCTTATTTCTTGGAACTCTCAGAAGGCTATCTTGAAAAAAAAGACCTTAAAGATATTATCCAAAGGAAGAGGATGTGGTGGTAGCTTGAGGAATCTACAATATAGGATCAGGAACTAGATTAGGTAGAAATGATGTTAACAGTTGGGAGAAGAGAGAGAAGGTTAATGTTTGTGAACAGGTATGAACCATGGAGAATCAAGCACTAGCCAGCAGGGAAGGCATAGAGGATTGATATTAACCCCAGGAAATTTCCTTGTCATTTTAGAAGCAACTTCATATTCTCCTTATCCAAAAAGTCCTATAGCTGAGTCCAAGATGAATCTACTCAAAGGCAAAATTAACCCAGATCTGTACCACAGCTTCCCTGCTTGAAGCAGTCTCAAATAGCTGACGTTTTGGGATGTGGAAAGTTTAAAGGGTAAAACAACTTAACATCAGAACATAATGTTGGCATTGTTGAAACAGGTTGAGCTGTTCAGCTGATGGGCCACAAATTCTGAGTTTTATGGGCTATCTAAAGAATCTAAATGAGAGATAATTCTATTTTCTAGGGTTATTGAATTTTCAAACTGATCTAGATACCAGCAGACTTTTTGGAATTTAATTCAGTCATATTCATTCTTCCTGACATCTTGTGATAGATCCACTAGAAGATATTCTCCATGACCCTGTCTAGTTTTCATTAGTGGAGGTTTATGAAAGTCTTTATAATTCCTATAGTAACCCAGGAGAATATTGCTTGGAATGAGGATTAGCCAAATTAAAAAATGTCAATATTTATTAGGCTGAATACTGTAATAGTCCTTTACCAGTTTACTTTCTGGAATAGTGCATGTTTTTTTTTGGAGGGGGGGAATGCATTCTTTTTCTTAAGTGAAAATCATTTGTCATAAACTTTTTAGTAGGTAATATTCAGATACCTGTTAGGCTACCTTAGTGTGACAGAATATCAGTATAAGTGTGACAGAATCATCATTTGGAAATTACTTGGATGTTATCTATTAAATATTCATAAATAAGCATTTGAATTTGCTATCATCTCAAATTTAAAGTGATGTGTCTTTGGAATGGATTAAGTGCTCGGCTTGATGGTGACAGGTATTAGTGTTCTACACTGTCCAGGGATACAAATTGACCTAGATAATAGAAGAAACAGCATTGTTTGTTGGTTCATTCTATACACATTTACAGAGGACTAACTATGTGCACTATGCTAGGGAAAATTAAAGGCAGGTAAGAGTCAGACCATGACACAATGAAGCTTAACTTACTTTGGCACTTTGTCAGAACAGGGTTTATGATTGAGCAGATTCATTATGGAGGGTGTTTAGTTACTAAAAGTAATACAAGATTTCCCAGCTTTTTTCCCTATGTCCCAAGGGGGGAAGATTCCTTCCTCTTCTGCCATCTCTAGAAGGTCTCTACACCTCTTTTTAGCATGTCCTCACTTGCTTAAATTATAGTTATATTTGTGGGATCATATGTCATAAGTTCATAGATCAAAAGCTAGAAGAGACCTCAGACGCCATCTCACTTCTTCACACCCTCATCTTACAACTGGAGAAATCAAAGCCAGGAGCAGTGAGATCACTTGTTGAAGGTTATACAACCAATAAGTAGCAGCCATGGGATGGGAAGCCAAGTTCTCTGACTCCAGAATCAGTGCTCTAGAAGAGGACTTTCTAAACATTGTGTCATTGACTGATGGAATTTATGGATTCTTTTGAATAGTGTTTTAAATGCAAAAAATGAAAGACTTAAGATTATAAATATAGTTAACAATATACACACATATATAACCACACATACATAAATACATATTTTCAAATTCATGTGTATATACATGCATATACAAAGTATATATATATATACAATACACACATATACACATACATTTCCAAATATAGGGACCTTGGCTTAAGAATTTCTACTCTAAAATGTAAGATTTTTAATAGGAGGAATTGTTTCTTCCATGTTACCTAACACGATATGTTGTACAGAGTAAGGTGCTCAGTAAATGTTTTCTGTGGTTTATTTGTAAGATATGGATGGTGAAGGCATACATTTTAACAGGAAAGCTCCAGAATCATTTAATAATAAATGAGGATAGTAAGACCTGGGACGAATGAGAATGAGGAGCCCAACTGTTATTGTTACTTCTGTTACATCTCTGAATTCCTTGGGATTTGAGTCTAATGCACTAATGTGTAGCTAACCATGTTGAAGCTATAACTTCAGCCTTTGAGAAACCCTAGAGACAGCACTTTGGAACCTCCATAGCCCTGTAGAACTTTAAAATGGCCATTCCCATATATATATATATATATACATATATATATATGTATATATGTGTGTGTGTGTGTGTATGTGTGTGTGTGTGTGTGTGTGTGTATAGGGCAATTTTGGCTGTGGAAAACAAAAGGGAAGGGAATAAACAAAAGAGATTGGCAGTGGGGAAGAAAAATGAGAAAAAGAAGCTGGAATAAAATCACCAGCTCTCAGATATGCCAGGACAGACCACTCTTCATAAAGCCTCTGGGAAATCTGAATTCATTCAGTTCTTTTGAAAGTGCCTTCAATCTTTGAGCTTGCTATTTCCATTATGATCAACCAGAGGCCCCAGTGTGTCTTTAGCTGGCTTCCTCCATTTGATAGTCTGAAAAACCAAAACCAAAATGCTTTAAAAACAGTTGTTAACTTTGAAGTCTTGCAAAAGGTCTGTTTCTATGGTTCTTTTTGACCAATTTTTACTTAATCCTCTCATTACTTAATTTCTCATTTGTACTTGACTCATGGCATTTTGTGGGCTTCCTTGGGCTCATTTAGGTTAAGTGGAGCCATGAATGGAGCTCTGGACCCAGAGTTAAAAAGACTTCAATTCAGATTTTGCCTTATTAACTCTGAGACCCTGAATCAGCCTAATCATATTCCTCATCTGTAAAGTGGGAATAATAATAGCATCTATGTTAGAGAGTGATTGTGAGGATATGAAAAGAATATATGAAAAACTTCTCTTTAAACCTTAAAACACAACATAAATTCTAGTTATTATTACAGTTTTCTTCTTTTTCTCTAAATCAAGATTTCAAATTTGTCAGCTAATAAAGGGTCTGTTAAATAATAATACAATGTTGTGAGAAAATCCCAAATGTAGGATACTGAGAACTAAATATGGAAAGGGACAAGATTTCCAGGAGTCAAGATGATAGAATAAGCAGTAAATCACCCTAACTGTCCCATGCTCATCTCCAAACAACCATAAAAATACTACTCTAAAACAAATTCTGAAATAGCAGAACCAGTAAAGAGATAGGATGAAACAAACTTGGAGCCCCCAAAACTTGGAAGATTGGCAGAAAAGGTGCCAGCCAGAAAGAGATATTGAGCCCCAGTGCAGTGAATACAGGCAAATGCTAATATTAGGACCTGCCACATGTCTCAGCATGGCCAGGGAAATGGGCATGCTCCAGCTCTAAGAAATGCCACATGTTTCAGCAAAGCCCTGGGAAAACAAGTGACCTCCAGGAATCAGACCACCATGAGCTTCAGTATAGTCCCAGGAAAATGCAGAAATATGCCACTGGCCTCAACATACACCAGATCCTAGCACTAGGACTCCAGCTCAGCACCAGGTAAACTGCCAGACCCCGCTGCCTCCAGCAGTGCGATTCACCTCCCCGATCCCCACCCCCTTAGCTAAGCACTAGGCACAAGGTTTCCCCTGGGCTTTAGGGCTATATCAGTGCAGAATCAGGCAAATAACTAGGGTCTGGTGCAAGAAACTTGAGACAGTGCCTCTTCTACCATAGGAGCAAAGCTCAAATTTAAAAGAAAGGAAAAAGGCCAAAAGAGATGAACAAAAACAATTTTAAAAAAGCTGACCCTTGAAAGTTTAATATGGTGACAGAGAAGACCAAGACACAAACTATGAAGAGAACAATGTCAAAAAAAAACCTATGGGCAAAATACCAAAGAAAAGCAGGAAGGGGTCTCAAGCCCAGGAAGAACACATGGAAGAGTTCCAAGAAGGAGCTGAAAAATCATATGAAAGAGGGAGAAGAATTGGGAAAACAAATGAGAGTGATACAAGAAAATTAGGAAAAATTGTCAGCAGCTTGGCAAAAGAGAACAACCCTTTAGGTGATCTGAGACAATTCCAACATACTTGGGATTGGAAAATGCCATTGGTATACAGAGGAAGAACTATGGAGATTGGATGTGATTCAAATCATGCTATTTCCACCTTTTTTCCCTTTTCTCTCTCATGTTTTTTGTTTTCCTTTTCTGATTATTCTTTTACTATATGACTAATGTGAAAATGTACTTAAAATGTTTCTGCATGTATATAACCTGTATCAGATTGTAGGAGAGAAATATAGAAAATATTTGGATCTCAAAATCTTACAAAAACGAATGTTGAAAACTACCCTCACATAATTGGAAAAAATAAAATATTATTAAAAAAGGAAATATCCAGAAAGAACTGGGTTTTCAACCAATAACAAAAAAAGAAAACCATTTAAAAAGTAGAATTGATCAAGTAAAAAAGGAGATACAAAAATTCACTGAAGAAAACAACTCCTTAAAAAGTACAATTGACCAAATAGAAAAGAAAGTACAAAAGCTGAGGAAAAGTATTTCCTTAAAAATTAGAATTGGGCAAGTGGAAGATAATGACTTTATGGGACATCAAGAATCAAACATTCAAAAGAATTATTCTATTTTACAATAAAATATAAAATACCTTATGGGAAAAATAACTGACTTAGAAAGTAGATCCAATTGAGACAATGTTGGAATCATTGGACTATCTGAAAACCAAAATCAAAAGAAGGACCTGAACAGTGTTTTTCAAGAAATTATGAAGGAAAACTGCCCTGATATCCTGGAACCAGAAGGCAAAATTGGCTTTGAAAGAATCCACTGATGACCTCAGGAAAGAGATTGTAAAATAAAAACCCCAAGAAACATCATAGCCCAAAGATCTATCAAGACAAGTAGTCAGAAAGAATCAATCCAAATATCAGGGAACCACAATCAAGATTACACAGTATTTATTTAGTTGCAACACTAAACCATCAGAGGTAATATGACATATTCTGGAAGGCAAAGGAGCAAGGACTACAACCAAGAATCACTTATCTAGCAGAATTAAGCATAATCTATTAAAGGGAAAATGGTCATTTGATGAAATAGATGGATTTCAAATTTTCATAAGGAGAAGACCAGAATTGAACCAAAAAATTTATCTCTCATAGCAACACTCAAAAGAAATGAGGAAAAAAGGGAAAAGAAAGCATAAAAGATTCAATAAAACTAAACTGTTTATATCTCTGTATGGGAAGATATTTGTAATTCTTAAAAATTGTATCACTAATAATATAGCTAGAAGGACTATACATATAGGTGATTTTGAAAAAAATAATAAAAATAAGGAATTAGAAAGAGTAATACAGTAGGTGCAGAAGAAAGAGAGAAGTAGGGGAAGTTGTTTCACATGAAATGGCATGAAAGATCTATATTACAGAAGAGAGGTAGATGGGAAGGTGGGTGATGGGCATCGCTTTGACCTCACTCTCATTGGTATTGGCTCAAAGAAGTAATAATATACATAATCAGTTGAATTCAAAAATCTGCTTTACCTGACAGGGAAGTAGGAAGAGAGAAGATTAAGTAAAGGGGAACTGACCGAAGGGAACTGATGAAGAGGGAAAGAGTGAAAGGAGAGAACAAGAGAAACAATAGGAAGGAAGGAAATCCACAGTCATAACTTTGAATGTGAATGGAATGAACTCATCCATTAAAACAATGAATACTAGAATAGATAAAAAAAAAAACAGAATCCCATAATACCTTGTAAAAAAAATATTTTTAACCCTTGAAAAGGGGACATGAAGGGAGCTGAAGCAGAATATATTATGCTTAAGCTGAAGTAAAAAAAAAAAAAAAAAGGCAATCGTAGCAATTCTGATCCTGGACAAAGTAAAAATAGACAGTTAAAAGATATAAGGAAAGGAAGGAAACTACATCCAATACTAATCATATACATATCAAGTAGTATAGCATCCAAATTTTTAAAGAAGTTAAGTGAGTTATAAGAATAGACAGCAATACTATTTTAGTGAAGGACTGCAACTCCTCTCAGAACTCGATAAATCTCAAAAAAAAAAAAAAACTAAGGAAGTAAACATCAGGAATGTTAGATATGATAGAACTTTGGAGAAAACTGAAGAGGAACCAAAAGGAATAGACCAGTTTTTTCCCAGCAAAACACGTCAGCTATATAAAACAAAACAAAACAAAACTGACTACATTAAGGCATAAAACTCTCAATATTGAAAGGTAGAAATAAATTTATCCTTTTTGGACAATAATGCAATAAAATTACATTCAACAAAGGGTAGTGGAAAGATAGATTAAAAATTAAGTGGAAATGAAATATTCTAATCCTAAGGAATAAGTGTGTCAGAGAACAAATCACAGAAACAATTTCATTAAAGAGAATTACAACAATGAGATAACATTCAAAACTTTGAGATGTAGCCAAAGCAATATTTAGGGGGAAATTTATTTTTCCAAATAATTTTATCAAAAAAATTAATAAATCAGGCATCCAAATAAAAAACTAGAAAAAGAACAAATTAAAATCTTCAATTGACAATCAAATTGAAAATCTTGGAAATCAAAGGTAAGATTAAGAAGATTAAAAAAAACCCTATTAAATTAATAAATCTAGAAGTTGATTTATTAGATGAGATATTGGGTAATTTAATTAAAACAAGTAAACCAGATATCCAATATCAAAAATGAAAAGAATGGACTCGTCACCAATGAAGAAAGTAATCAATAGGAAATATTTTGCCTAATTATATTCCAACAAATCTAATAATCTGAGTGAAATTGGTGAATATTGATGAAATTATAAATTACCCAGATTAGCAGATAAGTAAATAGAATGTCTATAAATAACCCCATCTTAGAAAAATAAAGCAAATAAAGCATCACTGAAGTCCCTAAGAAAAAAATCTCCAAGACCACATTGGTCTACAAGTGAATTCTACTAAGCATTTGAAGAACAATTAATTCTAATACAATATAAATGATTTGGAAAAATAGGCAGAGTTCTATTGATTTTTTAATGACACAAATATAATGCTTATATCTAAACCAGGAAGAGCTAAAACAGAAAATTATAGACCATTTCCTAGTATTGATGCAAAAATCTTGAACAAAATACTAACAAGGGGATTATAGCAATATATCACAAAGATTATACACTTTGACTAGGTGGAATTTATACTAGGAATGCAGCTTATCTTAGGAAATTAGGAAAACTATGAATCAACAATATGAATAACAAAATCAACAAGAATCATTATCTTAAATACTGGAAAAAATTTAGATAGAATACAGCACCCATTCCTATTAAAAACAGGAATAAATGGATTTTTCTTTAAAATAAGGAGCAGTTCCTAACATCATCAGCAAGCATTATCTGTAATGGGGACAAGCTAGAAGCCTTTCCAGTAAGATCAGTGATGAAACAAGGATGCCCATTATCACTACTATAATTCAACATAGTACTAGAAATGTTAACCATGGCAATAAGAGAAAATAAATTGCATTAGAATAGGCAGTGAGCAAACAATACTATCACTCTTTACAGATGATATGATGGTATACCTTAAGAACCCTAGAGCATCAATTAAAAAACTACTTGAAATGATTAACAACTTTAGCAAAGCCCATTAACAGGAGATAGAAAGCAAATTCCATTTAAAATAACTATAAAAAATATAAAATCTTGGGAGTCTAACTGCCAAGACAAATCCAGGAACTATATGAACATAATTATAAAACACTTTTCACACAAAGTCAGATCTAAGCAATTGGAAAAAATATCAAATGCTTATGGGTAAAGCAAGTCAATATAATAAAAATATTTTTTTCTTAAAGCATTCTATCAATTAATTTTTGGTAGTTTGATATTTATGTACATACCAATCGAACTACCAAAAATTATTTGATAGAAGTAGAAAAAATTTTCATCTGGAAGAACAAAAGGTCCAAGAATATCAAGGGAATTAATGAAAACAAAAACACAAAGGAAGGTGGCCTGGCTGTATCAGATCTAAAACTATATTATATAGCAGCAATCCTCAAAGCTAGATGGTACTGGCTGAGAAAGTAATGGATCACTGGAATAGATTAGGCACACAAGATACATTTCAGTTTTAGTAACTTAGTAACATAGTAACTTAATATTTGATAAACCCAAAGACACCACCCTTTGGAATAAGTATTCACTATTTGGCAAAAACTATTGTGAAAACTGGAAAACAATAGGATACTATAGATCACTTACACTATATACCAAGATAAAGTCAAAATGGGTATATGATTTAGACATAAAGGGTCAACACCATAAGTGAACTAGAAGAGAGGGGAATAATCTACCATCAGATCTATGGGGAAAGGAAGAATGTATGATCAAATGAGATAGAGATCATTACAACATATGAAATAATTTTTATCAAAATAAACTTTTGTATGTACCCAATACAACTAAGATTAGAGGGAAAGCAAAAAAAAAAAAAAAAAAAAAAAAAAAACCAAACTGTAACTATGCCCAAAGTGCAAACAAACTCTGCATATCCTCTGAATTAGTAATACCACTACCTTGTAACTCAAAGATTTAAAAAAGGGAAAAGGACCTATATGTGCAAAAATACTTAGAGCAGTTCTTTTTGTGGTGGCAAAATAGTGGAAATTGAAGGGATCTCTATCAATTGGGGAAAGGTTAAAGAACCTGTGGTATATGAATTTCATAATTTTTCAGAAAAACATGGAAAAACTTGTATGAATTGATATAAAATGGAATGAACAGAACCAGGAAAACATTGTATACAACATCAACAACATTGTATAATGATCAACTATAAATGACTCAGTTCTCAGTGACACAATATTTCAAGAGAAGTATAAAGGGCTCAGGAAGAAAAATGCTATCCTAACCAGATGAAGAACTAATGAACTCTGAATGCAGATTGAGGCATAATTTTTTTACTTTATTTTTTGGTTTTTTCCCTTTTGATTTGTTTCTTCTTTAACAACTATTACTAATATGGAAGTACATTTTATGTGATATCACATAATATATATCAAAACCTATATCAAATTACCTGCCATTTTCAGAAAATTAGAGGGAAGGTAGAAAATGTTGGAACTTAAAATCTTTTGGAAACAAATGCTACAAATTAGTTTTACATGAACTTGGAAAAAAATAAAATGCTACTAAAAATAAAGTAGGAAAAGAGAAAAATATGAACAGAAAAAAAGGAAAAATTGTTATCTTATGATCATTGGAAGTGGCAAAGGAATTGAAAGTCAGGGCTTTCTTGTAACACATACAGTGAATAAAAAAGCAATGGCCCAGGAAAGATTAAATTTGGGTGAAGAGAAATGAAGCACCCTGGTTAGTGACTGATATGGAGAAAACCAATCAGATCTAAAATGCTGAGATGAACCAATGAAAAAGCAAACTAAAATGGGGCACAAATAAACAATTTATAAAACTACATACATCGAAATATATTAACAGTGCCTGACATGGAAGCTAGAAGAGCAAAACAGAAATTAGAACAAACTAGCAAATAACTGACAAGATGGCACATATTCCTATCTGGAAATTTCAGACTAGTGGAGTGGGAGGGGGGCAAGGAGAAAATTATTTCACAGACAAATGCAACTTTAGATACCCTTTTACATCAGTACAGGCGGGAAGCAGTTACTCTATAGGGCAAGATGATGCTTTTCTATGCTTAGAAAACTTCTAGGAGAGTTCTTAAATTTTCAGAAAGTTTTATTAATAGAATAAAACTGGCATTTCACTTCATTTTTATTAGTCTTTTAAAATATCTACTTAACCATGAAAATACAAGTGTCATGGAGGTCTAGAGATTATGCCATTACTCAGGTTTTTGCCTTCAGTATTAATTTGACAGGGATTTTTTAAAAAAAATACAAACACCAAAATATCTATTTCAAGTTACTCAGTTTACTGGAAACTTGTGATTGGTGCAGCTATTCCTATAGAATCTTACATTCCCATGTAGGCACTGCAACTACAAAACATCTATACCACACATAACTAGATTCTATTTTTTTTTTAAAGTTGGCTATAGACATTTGCCCAGTAGAACTTCATTGATAACTTTCCAATATTCTAGAGTGGTAGTTGAAAATAAAATGAGACAAGGGGATGCCCTTTCTATGCTACAACTCTTAAGTATTGGGTAAATGGATCTGGCATTTAAGGAAATAGAGAAAATACTCAAGTGGGATCTCTGGTCATATTCAAACCCCCATGTTCACAAAACTAAATATAAAATTCAATTGAGGGATATAATTTGTTTAGTAGAAAATGGATCATATAATTATTGCTTTGCCTTTACTAAACATCATTTATTCATTGGTGACTTTGTTTCCAAATTCAATAGATTTTTGTTAGACCCATTTCCTTATTTTGTTAGTATTTGACAATGGCAACTAACCTCCCTTTTCTGAATCATTGAATTTGTCTTAGTTTCTATTATCCTATATATTTCATAAACATTTCTATCTCTTTAGTAATTCTTCCTCTATATTCTTTGCTGTCTCATTTTCTACCCTTAAAGAATTTGTTCCCTCTAAGCCTCTGTCTTTTTTCTTTTGCTATTTCCTAAATATTCTTTTCACTTAGAAAATACATATATAAAGTTGCCTATCACAGATAGCTATTTTTTCCCCTTTTGTTACTCTCCTTTCTGAGTAAAAGCTTACTCAGATTCAGATTTTATGAAGAATTAACACAGATTTCCAACATACTAGTGGTTCTAATAGCCAAAGACCACTTCATAAGGATCAGTACAGTTAACTGAACAGCTACACCAGTGAGTTGTTACATAGGATTGTATTCCGTGTGGAATGCATGAGAAGATATTTATCTAGATTAGTGACAAAAGATCCCTAACGCTAAACCAATGTCCATGATATTCATACTACAAAAAAAGGAGCTACAGGTAGGAATGTAGTAGAACATTATCAGTTGGGCAAACACAATAGTATTGGGGCCTATCTACTTACTGGTTCTTGTAATGCCTGCCCTGAGTTCATAGACTCCTCACTTTAGAGCTAGAAATACTTTAGAGACCATCCAACCTAACTGCCTCAATTTATAAATGAGAAAACTTTAGCTTTAGTCCTAACAATGGGTATGAAACCACTAATATAGGCAAAGAAACTGTTTGGTCCATTCTTCCCATCTACTTTTGAAATGTATTATTTCTCTACTTTCAATACCAAACATTTTCTTCATTTGGATGACACTACATTCCAATGGCTCTTTTTTTTTAAACTTATGTATACATTTCTCCCCATTCTCTCTCTTTTTTATTAAAGCTTTTTATTTACAGAATAGATGAGTGATTTTTCTACATTGACCTTTGCAAAACTATCTGTTCCAAATTTTTACTCCCCTTCCCTAGATGCAGGTAGTCTAATACATGTTAAATTTGTTAAAAATGTGATAAATCCAATATATGTAGACATATCTATACAGTTATCTTGTAGCACAAGAAAAATCAGATCTAGAAAGAGAAAAACAATCACCTAAGAAGGAAAACAAAATGCAAGCAAACATCCACAGAAAGCATTAAAATGCTATGTTGTGGTCCATACTCAGTTCCCACAGGCCTTTCTCTGGATGTATATGGCTTTCTTTATCACTGAACAATTGGAACTGATTTGAATCATCTAGAGTCTTGTTGCTGCATGTAATGATCTCCTGGTTCTGCTCATTTCACTTAGCATCAGTTCATGCAAATTTCTCGAGGCCTCTCTGAAACATCCTGTTGATCATTTTTTACAAAACAATAATATTCCATCACATTCATATATCATAATTTATTCAACCATTCTCCAATTGATGGGCATCCATTCAGTTCCAGTTTCTTGCCACTACAAAAAAGTCTGCCACAAACATTTTTGCACACGTGAGTCCCTTTCCCTCTTTTATGATCTTTTTGGGATATAGGCCTAATAGAAACACTGCTGGGTCAAAGGGGTGTGCACAGTTTGATAACTTTTTGAGCATAGTTCGATTGCTCTCCAGAATGGTTGGATCTGTTCACAGTTCAACCAACAATGTATCAGTGAACCAGTTTTCCCACATCCCCTCCAACATTTGTCATTTTCTTTTCCTGTCATCTTAGCTAATCTGAGAGGTGTGTAGTGGTATCCCAGAGTTATCTTAATATGATCAATAGTGATTTGGAGCACCTTTTCATATGACTAGAAAGAATTTCAATTTCTTCATCTGAAAATTGTCTGTACATACATATCCTTTGACCATTTATCAATCGAAGAATGGTTTGAATTCTTATAAATTTGAGTCAATTCTCTATATATTTTAGAAATGAGGCGTTTATCAGAACCTTTGAATGTAAAAATGTTTTCCCAGTTTATTGCTTCCCTTCTGATCTTGTCTGCATTTGTTTGTACAAAAACTTTTTAACTTGATATAATCAAAATTAACTATTTTGTGATTGGCAATGATCTTTAGTTCTTCTTTGGTCACAAATTCCTTCCTCCACAGATCTGAGAGGTAAACTATCCTATGTTCTTCTAATTTGTTTATAATATCATTCTTTATGTCTACATCATGAATTCATTTTGACATTATCTTGGTATATGGTGTCAGGTGTGGGCCAGTGCCTAATTTCTTCCATACTAGTTTCAGATTTTCCCAGTAGTTTCTGTCAAATAGTGAGTTCTTATCCAAAAAGCTGGAGTCTTTGGGTTTGCCAAACACTAGATTACTATATTCTTTGACTATTTTGTCCTGTGAATCTAACCTATTCCATTGATCAACTACTCTGTTTCTTAGCCAGTGCCAAATGGTTTTGATATCTGCTGCTTTATAATATAATTTTAGCTCTGGTACAGCTAGGCCACCTTTATTTTCCTTTATTTCCATTAATTCCCTTGAAATTCTTGACCTTTTGTTCTTCCAGATTAATTTTGTTATTTTTTCTAGGTTAGTAAAATAGTTTCTTGGGAATTTGATTGGTATAGCACTAAATAAATAGATTAGTATAGTATTGTCATCTTTATTATATTCGCTCGACCTATCCAAGAGCACTTGATATTTTCCTAATTGTTTTGATCTGACTTTTATTTGTGTGGAAAGTGTTTTGTAGTTTTGCTCATATAGTTCTTGACTTTCCCTTGGCAGATATATTCCCAAATATTTTATACTATGGACAGTTATTTTAAATGGAATTTCTCTTTGTATATCTTGCTATTGGATTTTGCTAGTGATGTATAAAAATGCTGATGATTTATGTGGATTTATTTTTTATCCTGCACCTTTGCTAGTCATGGATTGTTTCTAATAGTTTTTAGTTTATTCTCTAGGGTTCTCTAAGTATACCACCATATCATCTGCAAAGAATGATAATTTAGTTTCCTCATGACCTACTCTAATTCCTTTAACCTATTTTTCTTGTCTTATTGTCAAAGCTAGCATTTCTAATACAATATTGAATAGCAATGGTGATAGTGGGTAACTTTGTTTCACCCCTGATCTTACTGGGAATGGTTCCAGTTTATCCCCATTACACATGATGCTAGCTGATGGTTTTAAATAGATGTTACTGACTATTTTAAGGAAAAGTCTATTTATTCCTATATTATTTAGTGTTTTTTTTTAAATTTTATTTTATTTGCATAACATATGTGTGGGTAATTCTTCAACAATAACCCTTATATAGCTTTCTGTTACAAATTTTTCCCCCTAACTCCACACCCCTCCCCTAGATGGCAG